>JAUMHM010000005.1:50747502-50759296 GCA_032362435.1 Melikaiella ostensackeni
AGGCCCCAGTTTTTACCTATGACTCTCCTACAAAGCCAAAGGATCTCTGTGAGCTTTTTGCACTTGTTTTCCAGGTGCTTGTTCCATAACAGCTTCCTATCTAGGATGACTTCTAGGTATTCAGCTCGTTCAGTGATTTTCAGTTTTTGTTCACCCAGTTTAAGTGTACTCGTAGTCCTCCACTTGTACCGTCTGGTGAATACAACCACGTTTGTCTTACTCGGATTTATCGATAATCACCGCACCAGGTATCCACTGTTCTAAGTGCTTGCTGCATTACCCCGAAGAACGCATCCAGATGCTGACCGCGCATGATGACCAGTATGTCGTCCGCGTAGCCTATAGCGTGGTAGCTTTGTCTCTTGAGTAGATGAAACAGTTTATCAACTACCAAGCACCACAGTAGGGGCGATAAAACGCCTCCCTGCGGGCATCCTGAGCCAACAGTTGCACATAAGGTGGTGTCACCCTTAGCTGTTTTCGGGTTCCTGTTGCCCAACATGTGGCAGGTCCATTCTACGACTGCAGTTGGCACACCATTGTAACAAAGTCACGAAGCACCCTGCTGTCTTACGGCGCTGCGGGCCAAAACCTAGAGTGAAGAGACGCCCCACACCTGGATAGTACCCAAAACCTCGGCTCCGAGGAGTCAGTTGGTTAGATCTCGTCCTCATGCTGCCTACTAAAATCGTGTCTGAAACCCAACCCCTCGGTATCCTCAAAACGACGGCCCACCGTCCAGGGATGCGACGACTTCATCCTCCAGCCAGAAGTTTAGCCGCCTTATCCCCAAGGCTCATCGACTATCATAAGATCCTCCAGGGTTTCTTGGTTTCATCGCCCAGGTTCCACCCACCAGCGCTTCCGCCTGCTTTTGGCTTTGCAGCCCGATTCGGGCATCTGTAGATTCCGGCTCATAGAGCCTCAGATTGTAATTGGTTTAATAAACCCCCATTTTACAATTTTAAAATTCATTTTGTCCATGACTTCGCCCACTCTCGACATTTCAACATCCTACCTTTCCCTCAATTTGCGAGATCCCTCACAAATTTGGTGTCCTCCAAAAAACCCACAATTTCTCATAAATCTTCTCCAAGTCGAGAATGGGAATCTACATGATGAGCTAAATGATCATAATTTCCTCACATGTGTGCCATAAATTCAGATACTTTGATATCATATTAAAAGAAAAATTCTTTGTTGGTTGGTGGAATAATTTTAATTTTGAGGATTGGTTTACGAAAATATTATTACAAGGTATTAGTAATGTGCGGGTAGAAATGCAGTTTAGTCCGAAAAGGTGCGGGTAGACTTGTATATATGTCCGTTAAAAAATAGTTGGTATACTAAGCGTGCTCGCAACCTCTGCCACCGTCAACAAAATAAAAAATACCCTGAAAAAAATGCCTTATGTGTATTCCTTGTAGCAGGATTGCATAAGTGAAAGGTCTAAAAAAACAAAAAAACAAAAAACGTAACCCAAATGTCCCCAAGCGTTCCCGCCCCCAGTGGATCAGACCACTACAACGTCAGACAATGCTTCCCGCCTTTCAGGAAAACCGAGACGCTCACTAAGTGAACGTGCCGGTTTTCAATACCCAGAAAAATAAGAAACCCCTGAGCTAGGCCGTGAAAGAATAAAAAGAAAGCTTAGAAAATTTAATTGATGCAATTACGATCAGGAAAAATCGAAATTATGAAAGAAATGGCGAACCCAATGGGAAACATTAGAGAGAATAGAGAAATCCCAGAAATTAATATCGAAGAAGAAAACGCACAAGCAAATTGAGTTAGTCTTGAAAACGAAAGTAATAACAGAGAAAATTCAAGGATTCAAAATGTTGGTTTACTGTCTCCAAATACGGAGAATACGTTAGGAAATTGGAGGGTATCAGAAGAATTAAGTTATAGGTTTGAAGATTTAAATATGCCTCGAATAGAATTAAATTCATTAGAAAGAGAAGTTGAAATTAAAAGAAGGGCACTCGAAAAATGAGAAACAAGTAAAAAACAACTTGAATTAAGCAATTTAGAGGGAGAAGGAACTCACCAGAAGGAGAAAGAAAGAATTGAAAATGAACGAGCAGAGAAAGCTAGAATAGAGCGTGAAAGATTACGTAGAGAAATAGAAAGACAGGAAAAACAAAACGAACAAATCGATAATAGAACTTTCGAAATTGATTCGTTTATAGAAAGCAACACCGAAGTTTGGAGCGGTGCGGACGAACTAATCAATTTCGAAGAAAGAATGCGCGATAAAATGCAAATAAAAGAACTTTCAGACGAAGTAAAGAATTTAAACGAAAAAATGGATAGAATTTTTAATAGAACGCAAAATTTAATGAATCAAAGTGATAAATCTAGAAACATACAAAGTACGGTTCATTTCAAAGAAACGGATTTAGAATTTAATGAGCATAGACATGCGTTAACAGGTGCAAGAAAAAGAATAACAAATAATAGAAGCAGCGGTCAAAGAGACGAAACGCTCGATTTTACAAGACCAACACAAAGGCATTCGATAATGAGAACATCGAATGTGCCACAGTTATTAACAGGACGAACGAACGAATTAAGTACAGGTGGGTTAGAAAATAATTCACAGGAAACACCGGCAACATTATTTCCTTTTGTAATGATTCAAACCCCATTCCAAATTATGTCGAACTGGCCAATTAAATTAAAAAATAACATAGAAGATAGTCCGACTTATTTTTTGAATAATTTGTCGAGATTTAAAAGGGGTTATAAATTTAGTGAAATGGATATATTAGAAAATTTAGATGCAGTTTTTTAGGAAGAAGCTTTAGGTTGGTTTCAAGTTAACAGAGATAATTGGCAAAATTCAAATCAATTTGTAGAAGTCTTCAAGGAAGCATATTTTAACGAAAGATACACATAAATTGTAAGAAAGAAACTAAAATTTTGTAATCGAAAGAAAGGTCAAGACATACACGCGTTCATAACAGAAATAAAACAACTCTTTGTAAAATCAATGCCACGACCAAGCTTAGAATGGCAGTTAAGAAAAACATACGAAAATTTGAGAATAGAATACAAAGCGTACATTGCGAAAAATGCATTTTCAAACTTTTCAGAATTAGAAATTTTAGGTCGTGAATGGGAAACCGAGTTAACAAAATCTAAACTCAGAGGCCAACAGTTAAGCATTTTAGATAAAGACGATAACAAAAACAATACAAGTAAAAACGATAAAAAAGATGTAAATAACGATAAAATTATAAACGAGAATCAGATTAAAGAACAAAATAAAAATGAACAAAGTAGGCAATTTAAACCTAGATTTACAAATGGAAATTCGAGATATTTTAATCCAAGATTTAAAACTAATAATAATAATTATTATCGAGGTAATACGAGATTCCAAGGGAACCCACGATATAATAACAATAAAAGCGAGTATAGAAATCAAAACCCAGCTGGTCAATTGTTAAATGCAATTAGTCAGCTGTTAGGAAACACATAGACACAACGAAACAGAAATAATCTGCAAATACCAGCCCTTTTATAGAAAGCGGAAGAAGATAATAACAAGGCGGAAGATAAGAAAGATAATAAAGGACAGAATAAAAATACAAAAAATTCAAATCATGAAAAAAGTCGAGAGAATAAAAAAGGTGAAATGAATCCAAGTGCACAGGATTTCATGGATCCAAATTTAAGAAACAGAAATTCAAATTATAGATCGCGAGAACCCATTACATGCTGCAATTGCGGGAAAATAGGCCAACACACTTAGCTAGCCATAAAATAGATGTCCAGGGTCATGAGCCAATCAAACAAAGATATTATTATGTGTCACCAAAAATAAGAGAATTTATGTATGAGGAAGTAGATAGACTTCTCGAAGGGAAAATTGTAGACCTTCTAATAGTGATTGATCGAACCCAATAGTAATGATAAAAAAACCCAATGGTGAATACAGATTTTCTTTGGATTTTATGAAAGTTAATAAAATAACCAAGAAAGATTCATATCCAATTCCTATAATGTCAGAAATATTGGATGCACTGAGATCAGCGAAATACATGTCGAAAATAGACCTCCGTTCGGTATATCATCAGATACCGTTGGACGAGAAATCTAAACCAATAACAGCGTTTATAGTCCCAGGCAAAGGAATGTATCAGTTCAAGAGAATGCCATTTGGCTTGACAAATGCGCCTGCAACATTCCAGCGCCTCATGGACAGAATAATAACACCAGAAATAAAACCGCATGTATTTTGCTATCTCGACAATATAATAATAGTCTTAAAAAATCTTGAAAAACATTTAAAATATTTGGAAATCGTGTTAGATAAAATCCAGGACGCAGGTTTGACGATAGGATTGGATAAATGCGCGTTTGGATGTGCCGAAATAAAGTATTTAGGATTTAAAATTAATAAAAAAGGTTCACAAGTAGATGAAGGTCAAATCGAACCTATTTTACATTTTCCAAGACCCAAAACAATTAAACAAATTCAAAGATGGATAGGAATGGCATCTTGGTATAGAAAATTCATTTGGAAATTTGCAGAGATTATAGAACCTTTGCAGAAATTACTAAAGAAAGAAGTAAAGTAGGAATGGACTGACAAACGGGAACAGGCATTCACGACTATTGAGCACTTACTAACAACAGCACCAATATTAGCCTGCCCTGAGTTTGGAAGTCCATTTCAACTCGAAACTGATGCTAGTGATACAGGACTAGGAGCCGTATTAACACAAAATATAAACGGTGAAAATTATGTAATAGCTTTAGCAAGTATGGGTTTAAATGGGGTAGAAAGAAAATACTCAGCTTCGGAGAAAGAGTGTTTAGCCGTAGTCTGGGCAATCAGGAAATTTAGACTATACTTGAAGGGATATTCATTTAAAGTCATTACTGACCATATTGCCTTGAAGTGGCTACATAATTTAAAAAATCAATCTAGAATTACTAGAATACGACTATGAGATCGTTTATAGAAAAGGAAATTTAAACCATGTCCCAGACGCTTTATCAAGGTCAAATAAAAATGAAGTGAAAGTTTCAAGTATTTTAGCAAGTGTGATAGACATTAAAGAAAAGGATTTTGAAGATATTGAAGATAATTGCTACAAAACTAAAATGCTACAGGTTAAAAATAGGCCAGAAGAAAATCCAAACTGGAGAATACGCGATAATCAATTATACTTTTATAGACCCGACCCTTTAAAATCAAGTTTAGCTTTAGATAGCAACCCGTGGAAATAAATAATACCGAAAGAATTACGCGTACAAGTTTTAATGGAGAATCATGACAATAAACAAACAGGTCATTTAGGTATGGGAAAAACTTATGCAACAATTTCTGAAAATTATTTTTGGCCCGGAATGTACTCTGAAACGCTGAAATGTGTAAAAGAATGTGATGTTTGCCAGAGGATAAACCCAAAGGTAAATAATCAAATAGGCTTAATGGGAAAAGGAATAATTGACGAACGATGGACTGTTGTAGCATCAGACATGATGGGTCCTTTACCAATGGCAAAGTCGAGAAATCGACAATTGAAACAGAATTCCATAAACGTATAATTTCTAAATGGAGAACACCTAGAATTTTATTTACAGATAACGGAAAAGAGTACGTAAACAAATCCATAATCAACTCAACTAAAACATTTGGTATTAGACACTGAAAAACTCCTAAATATCATGCGCAAGCAAATCCAACTGAAAGATGCAATAGATCAATAAAAACGACAATAAAAGCGTATTTAGAAAAAGATCATAAAAAATGGGACGAAAATTTAGATGATTTACAATTTGCGTTAAATACAAGCAAACAATCTTCAACAGGTTTTACCCCAGCTTTTTTAAATTTAGGAAGAGAACTCGAACCAATCCAAGCGTTGAATAAAGACTTTAATAACAAAAGCGAAATCGAATCCCAAGAATCAGATAAATGGGCGAATAGAATGCGAAAATTGAAAATAATTAGAGAAGAAGTAGTTAAAAATTTAGACACTGCAAATGTAACACAATCTGAATATTACAATCTCAGACGTAGGCCGATAAGTTTCGAAATTGGCGAACGAGTTTTAAAAAGCGATAAAACATTATCTAATAAAGGGGAAGGAATAGCCAAAAAATTGAGTAAAAATTTTCAAGGGCCATTTTTCATTAAAGCAAGGATTTCTCCAACTATTTACAAAATAAAAACAAAGAGCGGAAAGTCATTAGAAAATCGGAACGTAAAGGATATTTAAAAATTCAATATTAAAAAATAGACATTTTTGAAAGGATGGATTCAAATTGATTTTTGGATGGCATACATGTGAATGCGTTGATCACTACACCACTGACAAGCGACAAAAATGACATAAACGCATACATTAACACGATACAGTAGAACAAAAAGATAATATATTTACAGAAAGAATGAGCGACAGAAAGAACGTGGTGCTAGTTTGTAGAAGATGCTACAGACAACTTAAAGTTGGGCAGATTAGAGCCCACACCTGCACCTTAATTGTGGATATAGCCCAAGCTCCATCAGGAGGGCGAGAAACTGAGGAGGAGAAAAGAGAAAGAAGAGAGGAGGAGGACGTGAGAAGAAAAGGAAATACAGAATTTTGGATGCGAATAGAATCAAAACAGATAAGAGAAGAAACAATAGCAAAACTAGAGATCCTAAGAAAGGAAGAAAAAAGTTTAGAGGAAAAAAAACAAATACAGAAAGGAATGGGAATAGTATGGGAGCAAGTTGAATGGGTGGTGGAACATAACAAACGGAGTTGAAAAGAAAAAATATAGAGAAATTTAAGAAGGAGGAAAAGGCAAAACAAATCAACGAATTTGAAGAGAAATCACACAGACAGGGAAAAGGCGCAGATTTAGAGAACATAAGGAAACTGTTACAATACAGACAACAAAAATATATAGAGGACGTAGCCGCGAAGGAAAGAAACGAAGAGGAGAAGAAGGAAAAAATGAGAGTGAGAAAGGAACAGCAATTGAAACGAAACAGAATACTGAAGAAAATAGAAAGAGAGAAAAAGGAAAAAAGGAAGAAGGAGATTAAGGAGGCAAAAAGAAGAATCGAGGGAAATAAAGCCTTCCTTCAAACTATCTGGGAAAAATCAGAAACATCTTCAACAGATTGGAACACAGGCATTTAATAAAACCGCTTCTACTTAAACAAACACAACAGAAAAAGTCCTCTACCTTTCACATACACCACAGTCATAGATAACTTACAAATTTATTTTTAAAAAAAATTAATAACCTTTACATTAAATTAATAATTTTAACTTGAAGATTAAAAATTTTTGTTTATTGAATACAAAAAAAAGTGAATACGGCTATAAGAGGCTAAGATAGTCTTTTAACTGAAATAGTAGTAGAGTTTACAAATAAGTTACTTTTCAGCAGAAGAACCTAAGAAAGCAGATTAACAGAAGAAGACCTAAAAAAACCTGAAAGAAAAAATTCAAAATTTAAAAGTCAAAAGAAGAAAGATGGAAGACATCGAAATGAGGGAATGTCGTCATTGCAAGAGGATGGTTCCGGTGAAGATTTATATATTTCATGACACATACTGCGGCGAAATGTCGAATCGGGCCAAAAACTATCACACGGTCCCGGATTCCACAAAAACAAAATATATGAAAGGCCGTTGGGTAGAAACGTATTCAGAATTTAGGGAAATTATAAAAATATCATTTGAGAAAGAGGAACTGGCACTAATAAAAAAACAATTCAACAAAGAAGACGAAGAAAAAGAAGTCAATAGAAATAAACAAGAAGACGATTCCTACATAGAGTTGGAAATAACCGAAGAAGAATTCGAGTTCACATTCGACGAGGAAGTGAAGAAATGCGAAGAACTTCTAAAAAAATAAACCTCGTCCCAAACTGAGGGAGGCAGGTTGTAACAAAGTCACAAAGCACCCCGTTGTCTTACGGCCCTGCGGGCCAAAACCTAGAGTGGGGAGACGCCTCACACCAGAAAAATACCCAAAACCTCGGCCCCGAGGAGTCAGTTGTTTAGATCTCGTTCTTGTGCTGCGTACTAAAATCGTATCCGAAACCCAACCTCTCGGTATCCTTAAAACGACGGTCCACCGTCCAGGGACGCGACAACCTAATCCTCCAGCCAGAAGTTTTGCCGCCTCATCCCCAAGGCTCATCGACCATCATAAGATCCTTCAGGGTGTCTTGGTTTCATCGCCCGGGTGCCACCCTCCAGCGCTTCCGCCCGCTTTTGGCTTTGCCGCCCGATTCGGGCATCTGGAGGTTCCGGCTCATAGAGCCTCAGACTGTAAGTGGTTTAATATACCCCATTTTACAATTTTAAAATTGTTTTGTCCATGACTTCGCCCACTCTCAGCATTTCCACATCCTACCTTCCCCTTAATTTACGAGATCCCTCACACCATGAGCAATCATGGCCGCCCTAATCACCTCTCTAGACTAGTTGAAGGCTCCTTCGATGTCCATGAAGATTCCAATGGCGAAGCCTTTCCGCTTCAGTTATTTTTCGATTAGGTTAACTGCTCCGCTTAGTGCCGTTTCGGTTGAGTGACCAGCCCTGTAGGCGTGTTGCTCCTTGTGTAGTGACCTACTTAACAAGACCTTGTCGCGGATGTACCTATCCACAAGTCTTTCCACCGTCTTTAGTAGGAATGATGTAAGGCTGATGGGACGGAAATCCTTGGGTGAAGTAAACCGATCCTGCCTGCTTTCGGAATGAAAACCACTCTCGTGCCTCTCCATGCCGTCGGGGCATATCCCAGTGTCAGACTAGCCCTGGCAAGTCGCAGCAGCGGGCCTATGATGGACTCCTTAGGCTTCTGTAAGGATTTCGAGGGACCAGCTTGTCCAGTCTAGCCGCCTCTGCACCTTTCTCGATGTCTGTGCAAAAGTTGGTCCAGCTTTCTTCCTTGGCCTTACGTCTTGCACCCCTGTAATCATCCCTCATCGTCGTGAATGAAGTCCATAGTTCTTTCGTTTTGCCAATGCTGGCCCGTCTGAACCTCTCTCTAGTTTCCCTGCGAAGCTCTTCAAGCTTCCCGTTCCACCAGTGCGTCTCCCCTGCCTTTCGGATTCTTGTGGGTCGACAATTTCTTTTGTAAGTTGATTTGATGGCCTCCGTAAAAGTTTTGGCTGCCATCTCCAGGGTGTGCACATCCCTGATTGACTTAGACACCTCTGAGAGTGCACTCCTTAATTTAGTGGAATACTGATCCCAGTCCGTTTTTCACGGATTGCTGTCGCACGTAGGGCCCAGGGATACGGTAGATTCCAACTCGAACTCTATCTGTAAGTGATCTGAAAAAGTGGGTTCGTCCGAGACTCTCCACTTCCTCACTTTATCCCTAAGACTACCGGTACAAAGGGTGATGTCAATGATTTGTTTTCTGACCGAGTTGTAAAACGTCGGGGTGTTCCCCTTGTTGAGAATATCTAAATCAGTAGGTATTGAATATTCCAATAGGTGATTCTCTTTTGAGTTAGTGTCCGTGCTACCCCACAATGTATGGTGGGAGTTAGCATCGCACCCCAACAATAGTGGGAGACCCGTTACCTCGCCTTATGGTAGCGAGACCTGGATGTATCAAGAAAAGGATAGGAGTAAAGTGAATGTGGTTGGCATGTAGTTCATGCGAAATATGTGCTGTAAAACGCTAATGGAAAAAGTGAGTAATGAGTGGGTTCTCAAAGAATGGGATGAAGAAGAAACGTTTTTGACAAGTACGAAAGAAATTTGCTGAGATGTAACGGAAGTAAAAGATGTATGCAAAGATAGGGATGTATGGAGGACAATTGTGTTGGAATATGCAAATTTATCTCATCAACACTTCTCATATTATATTATATCATTGTTTATTATTTCATATCGCCACCTGGCTCTGTATGTGTTGTGTCTACGATTCCCTCGGTAGTGGACCAATGCGTCAAGTCCGTCAGTCGTTTGATGCTCTCTAATGAGTTAAGACGTTTATTGGAATAAAAATCTTTTCAACTAGTTCACCTGAAACAAAGACTTGTCATTTGTTTAATTGAATCACTACTTTCACTATATCCCAATACGTTATGGGCCCAGGTACCTAATAAACGATTAAATAAATAAATAATCAAATAAAGTTCAAACTTAAAGTGATAGACAATAAAAATTTGTAAGTGAACTCGTGCTAGTGTAACCAGTGACAATGAGTGCCGAAACAAAGAAAGATCTGGGAATAACACTTTTCGACGGCGAAAACTACAGTTTATGGAAACACTGAATTCGCAGATTAATTGAAGATAAAGACGCCTTGGCAGTTCTTGATCGTCCACTTCCAGATACAATAGATAACGAATGGAAGAAAAAGGGAAGGACTGCAAAGGGCATAATTAGAAGACATTTGCATAACTCATTAGTACTAACTGCAACTGAAGAAGATAGTGCGCGTAACGTCATTCACAAACTCGATTCAGTGTATGATCGGGAAAGTGCTGCATCTAAAATTGCGGTTAAAAAGAAGATGGAAAACTTCAAAATGAAGGATGATATTCCTTTGGAAATCAATTATTATTGTTTGATAATTTATTGATTGAATATCTATCTGCTACTGCAAAACATTGGACGATGACGAAAAGATCACAACACTTTTGATGAAACTCAAGAAAATGCAAATTGCAAGTAATTCAAACAACGCGAAGAACGATAACAGCAACAACAACTACGGTAACAACAATAACAAATGAAAGAATTTCCGTAACAAAAGGAAATTCAATAAAAATGGTCAAGGCTTCAATCCCAGGAAAAAATTCAAGAAAGGAGGAAAATTCATCAAATTCAATGCAAAGAAATGTGGTCACTGCGGCAGGGGAAATCACCAGAAGAAAGACTGTCATTATTATAACAAAATAAAGACAGCTGAAGAACGTACACGGATGCTGCGATCAATGCAAACTCATAACAACAATGACTATTTTGCATTCATGAATGTTGTTGAAAATTCATTGATCAGTGTAACTAGTGCATTAGATCAAGTGCATTTTATATTGGATTCTGGGGCAACGGACCATATAGTAAACAGACTGCATGTTTTTACGACAGTTGAGATTTGGCTGTACCACTTCAGATCTCCATCGCGAAGAAAGGCGAGAAGATTGCTGCAACGAAGAAAGGAGTCATGAAAGTTGTGACTAATCTAAGAGTAACTGGGGACTTGGACAACGTTCTCTATGCACCGGGTGTTCCGTACAACTTGCTCTCCGTTCGTCGCTTGCATCAGGCAGGCATGAATGTTGTTTTCGGCGACACGGGTAACGTTACTATAAATAAGGGTAACCAAACCCTTGCAACTGGTGAGTCACAAAATTCTTTACACATAGAATTTCAATTGAGAAAAAAGATGTGTAATCAAATAACAACTGATAATAATGACACATCATCAAACTCATATAAAATTTTGCATGAACGATTAGGTCATATGAACAAGTGTGAAATGCCTGATACAACAATCAAAGAATGCCCGAATTGTCGAGACGAGTAGAGGGCGAAAGGAAAATATGACTGTGTGTCTAAACAATACTACTCTTGGCCTCCAACCTCCCGACAGTAGTCATTCACTAGATCTTCTTTAATATTTTTCGCTTATCCCGTTTTTCTACTATAATTTACATTTTCGTTTAGTTGCCCCTGGTATTGTTTTATTTCCCCGTAAAGTCGTTCTTCTACTCTACTATAATTATAGTTTAACCCCTTCGTTGGCAAAGAGATTTCGACAAAAAGTGCCCAAAATGGCCAGAAAATTTTTTTTCTTGAAAATTC
>JAUMHM010000005.1:50768141-50786539 GCA_032362435.1 Melikaiella ostensackeni
GCTACTGACGAGAAGGTTAGGAGTTGCTGGTGACGTTCGTGCTCTCTAGAGTACGCCTGCGTCTCACCGCGCGAAGAAATGAACATAGGTCGGATACTTTTGGGACAGACCTCGTATACGTTAAGTTCGTCTGCGATACAGAGCTCAACTCCCGCGGGAGTTCCATTTCTACTGGTAGACTCTAATTTCTCCCTTTTTGCGCACTCTCATGAATTTTCTTCTCTTACACGAAATTGTTCACGAAATAGCAGTGAGCGCAGCGATAACTTACATGTTGCTCATATTAATGCCCACTCGCTCCAACCTGAATTGAGTGACATCGTTGACCTTTTACACCTGCATGATCTTGATATTCTTGCGATCTCTGAAATGTGGTTACATATCAACATACCAGATTTCACCGTCGCTATTGCTGGTTACAAACTTATCCGTGCGGATCGAAAAGGTTCGAAAGTTACAAGAGGTGGTAGGTTTGCGATATTTGTAAGAGACGTACTGCATTTTGATACTGTTTCCGACAACGATTCGCAAACTGCTGAGGTCTACCCTCTAAATATTATACCTTTAAATATCTGTTCCATAATTGTACATACCAAAGAAACTCGAGTCGCCGTAATAGCAATTCATAGAAGTCCACGAGTCGACCCTTCGTGGAATGCCGTCTTGGAAGCAGTGTTAACGATGCTAGCTGCGAGGCTGATTATGTAATTTGCCTGGGCGACGTCAATATTGATGTGGAAGATCACCAGCATCTTAACTGGGTAAAACTGTCTTCCTTGTCTAGCTCATTTATGATCAAGCATTTATGATCGAGCCTCAAGGCATGAAGAGAGTATATGAAGGGAAGTGTCCTCATCTTCGATGTCCATCTCTTACTTTCCGTCCAAACTGTCATCATCTTCGACGTGTAGGCATCACGTTCCATCCTTCATGACTTACGTTCCGCGTGCGACAACTTCGTCGATGCTTTGTGTTCCGCCCGTACTACTCTCAACTTCATCATCGCTAAACTTTAATGGAAAAATAAAGCAGGAACTAATAGCTGAATTAGAACTTTCGGATATTAGCAGCGATGGTAAAGTATAGGTTATTAAAACTTCGTCTTCGTTGAGAAACAAATCTGAAAAGGAAAAAAGAAAAATGAAGATCGTAGACGCGCCTTCCACCGATCCATCGGTGCAGAGAAAAAGTCATTAGGGAATGTGTTGTAAGAAACATTTTTGAAATGTTTAACTAATACGTTCATTTAAACTTCTGTTGTATGATTTCGTAATAAAAATTATCAAAATATTTAAATAATACGTTCATATAAACTAGCCCAGATCTGGCGTCGCCTAGGTTGTCTAGTCACGACAGTCTAGTCTGGCCCAGATCTGGGGCTGGTCGGCAATCCATAACATAAAAATTCCTAAGTGTCAATTAGCCAAATTTCTTCTACCATTCTGGAAAGACTGTCAGGGTGTCTAAAATTATATAATACAAAATAAGAAATTATCACTATTAAACATCAATCTTTTGTTCTTATTATCTTGACAGTCTAGTCTGGTCCAGATCTGGGGCCGGTCCGCAATTCATAACATAAAAATTTCTAAATGTCAATCAGCCAAATTTTTTAAAATATTTTCGAAAAACTGTCGAGGTGTCTGAAATTATATAAAATAAGAAATTAACACTATCAAACATTATTCTTTTGTTCTTATTGTCTTGACAGTCTAGTTTGGTACAGATCTGGGGCTGGTCCGCAATCCATAACATAAAAATTTCTAATTGTCAATCAGCCAAATTTTTAAAACCATTTTCGAAAAACTGTCCGGGTGTCTAAAATTATATAAAATAAGAAATTAACACTATCAAAAATCAATTTTTTTCTTATTGTCTCGACAGTCTAGTCTAGCCCAGATCTGGCGCTGGTCCGCAATCCATAACATAAGAATTTCCTAAAAATTGTCTCACCAGTTCCGATAAATTTGTAGGGTATCTGAATTCATACAAAATACAAAACTGACACTATCAAAATAAATTCCTGTTTTTAATTACATCAATTTTAATGCACCGCATTACCAGAGGAAGTTCAAAAAAAAATTTCATTGAAAAATTGTCAAAGTTCACGATCAAATTTCTAAGTTTCGTCGTTAAAAATTCAAATATTTATAAAAAATTACATTTCCAGTCATTGTAAAAAGTTGTAAAGTAGTCTACAACAGGAAAAAACGAAATATTACACGAAGAAAAATTGTAATCGATTAAAATTTTTTATTGAAAAATTATTTTATTGATATTCCTGTTAACAGTTCGCATATTTTACATTTACATACTGTCGTTTAATAGAAGGAGTATTTAATGAGTATTTACAATTATTTATAATAATAAAACCGTATAATTACTATTTACAGCTTAAATCTAATCTTTTACAAAAAGATCTAACAATACTTCGTGAATATCACTTGATAAATCGTAATCGTCGAAGGTAATACTTTTCTTACAACAGCTGCTTTTACACCTTTGGATAATTAACAAAGTCTTCACCATTGACACGGATACTGTACATTTTGCTCCGCAAACTAACAAATTCCATAATATCTTCACTATTACATTCATCCTTCATCAAACCCAAATCTTCCTTGTTCCTTTGTGGCATTCCGAAAACGTTGTCTCGAGGGTAGTCTGATCTGTCGTATTGTTGAATATTTTTTTCCATATCCTCTTTCGTGCCGGCATAAATATCCTGACACTTTACTTTATATATTAAACTGTCCGTATCAGTGTATAAGAGTTTGCAGTTGTTTCGATATTCTTTACGCATGGAGCTGTAGTAAAAATCATAAATTAGGATCTTAGGCACATCCAGCACTGTCAGTCCTACATAGATCGGCGTATTGAACAAAACTTTTGTCTTTCTTCATTCGATAGCCACGAGATTTTCACTGAAAATGGCTCGGCTGTGGATGTTCGGTTTAGCTATGAGGGCTTCTGCTCCATACCTACCCTCCCGCTTAGTAACAAATTATCCTCCTCTAAAGGACCTATAGAACCATATAGAAAAAAAAGTCTATGTGGAAAGTGTCGGTTATTGTCACCAAAACTGCAAATAGATGCGTATAGAACTCGCGTTTCTATATGAATCCATGTAGGATTACCAGCAGCTCCTGAGCTAACTTCTATGGGTTTCTGGTGGTATTTTTACTTTGTTCTTGGGAATGCCTCATTGTCCCTCATAGACCCCCGGGTCTATATGGATCTATATGCAATCAACAACAGCCGCTAAACTAATTTCTATTGGTTTCTGGTGGCATTTTCACTTCATTCTGGGGAATGCCTCATTGGCCCACATAGACCATCGGATCTATATGGATCTATATGGAATTACTATCAGCCGCTGCTAATTTCTATGGGCTTCTGGTAGTATTTTACTTCGTTTTAGGGAATGTTTCATTGGCCCCCGGTTCTATATGGATCTTTATGGAATTAATAATAGCTGCTGAAAAAATTTCTATGGATTTCTGGTGGTGTTTTCACTTCGTTTTGGAGCGTACCTCATTGGCCCTCATAGACCCCCGGATCTATGTAGATCTACATGGAATTACCAACATTATGTAAAGAGATAATTTTGTGCCGTATTAGAAATCCCACTGACTAAACTTTTCTACCTTTCTTGTTCTTTACGCTCATGAAGTATTTTATGAATTTGAAAACGTTTTTTAGAAAATATATCAATAAATAAATTTCTGAAAAATTAACAAAATACTACCATATTGGCAATCCTAGAGTTGATAAATTGAAGGGTGGCACGGTAAAAAGACTAACCCACTTTGGTCGGAAATTAGATTCTTAGGTACAAAATCCTAAATTCTCAATTAATTGTACCAATACTCTGATGAAAATAGGTCAAATGTAGTGTCTTTTTTGACGTTCATGCCATCCTGAAATTGATAAGAAAGGTTTACTTAAAATATATGGATTACACGAATATTGTCAAAAACATATTGTTTAAAAGAAATTGAAGTGATGAAATTATGAAATACTTAAAGAATAAAATCGCCGAAAAATGTAGCAAAATATTTAGAGTATCTTGGCCGGTTTGGAAATTTTTTGTCTCGAAATTTTCATTGATCAAATGGGAATATGGGAATTTAAAAATAATACGGTGGTATGACGTTATATATCATTATGTAACTTGTTACAAGATGTTCATAACATTTCTCTAGAATTGGTACAGAACGCTTTCCAACCCGCGAAGACTGATAAATCCTGTTCGGATCATCCATATAGAAACCAGTAGAAGTTCTGTTTGAATTTCCATACAGATTACATATTTGAAATATCTACAAAGATCCATATACACGTAGGGTCTTCACAAAGTGTCTGAACAATCCTGTTCGGAAAATCAATATAGAAACAAGTAGAAGTTCTGTTTGGAATTCCATATAGATTACGTTTTCGTAACATCCATATAGATCCATATAGAGGTAGGGACTTTGCACGATGTCCGAAAATTCTGTGGGGATCAATCGTATAGCAACCAGAAGTAGTTCTCTTTAGACTTTCATATAGATGACAGATTTGTCGCATTCTCATACATCCATTTACTGGTAGGGACGTAGCGCCATGTCTGGAAAATCCTGTTCGTATCACCCATATAGAAACCAGTAGAAGTTCTCTTTGGAATTTCATATAGATTACATATTTCTCATATGCACATAGATCCATATAGAGGTTGGAACACAGCGCGACATCTGGGAAATCCTGCTCGGCACATCCGTATAGAAACCTGTGGAAGTTCTGTTCAGAATTTCACGTAGATTACATTACAGAAGAAGTTCTGCTTGGAATTCAATATAGATTACATGTTTGTAATATTCGTATAGATTCATATGCAGCTATGGTCTGAGGGAGACCTCCGAAAAATCCTGTTTGGTATATCCATATCCAGTAGGAGTACTGTTCGGAATCCCATTTAGATTACGTATATGTAACATCAATATAGATTCATGTACAGGTACGGAATTCGCGGGATGTCTTAAAAATTCTTTTTTGTATCCTCCATACAGAAACCAGTAGAACTTCTGTTTGGAATTCAATATATATTTCATATTTGTAATATTCGTATAGATTCATATGCAAATATGGTCTGGGGGAGACCTCCGAAAAATCCTGTTTGGCATAACCATATAGAAACCAGTAGGAGTTCTGTTCGGAATCCCATGTAGATTACATTTTTGCAATACTCGTATAGATTCATATGCAGGTATGGTATTAGGGAGACATCCGGAAAATCCTGTTTGGCATATACATATAGAAACCAGTGGCAGTTCTGTTTGCAATCGCGTACAGATTACGTATATGTAACATTCATATAGAATCATATACAGGTAGGGACTTTGCGCGATGTCTGAAAAATCCTGTTTGGATCCACCATATAGAAAACAGTAGAAGCTCTGTTTGGAATTTGATTAAGATTACGTATTTGTAATATCCGCATAGATTCATATGCAGGTATGTTCTCAGGGAGACCTTCGCAAAATCCTGCTTGGCATATCCATAAAGAAACCAGCAGGAGTACTGTTCGGAATCCCATGTAGATTACGTAAATGTAACATCAATACAGATTTATATACAGGTAGGGACTTGGCGCGATGTCTAAAAACTCCTTTTTGGATCTTCCATACAGAAACCATTAGAAGTCCTGTTTGGAATTCAATATAGATTACATATTTGTAATATTCGTATAGATTCATATGCAGGTATGGCCTTAGGGAGACCTCCGAAAATTCCTGTTTGGCATGTCCACATAGAAACCAGTGAGAGTTCTGTTCGCAATCCCATATAGATTACGTATATGCAACATCAATATAGACTCATATACAGGTAGGGATTTAGCGCGATGTCTAAAAAATCCTGTTTGGGTCCTCTATACAGAAACCAGTAGTAGTTCTGTTTGGAATTCAATGAAGATTACATATTTGTAATATACGTGTAGAATCATATGCAGGTATGGTCCTAGGGAGATATCTGAAAAATCCTGTTTGGCACATCCATATAGAAACGAGTAGAAGTTCTGTTTGGGATACAATAAAGATTACATATTTGTAATATACGTGTGGAATCATATACGGGTATGATATTAGGGAGATATCTGAAAAATCCTGTTTGGCACATCCATATAGAAACCATTAGAAGTTCTGTTTGTAATCGCATATAGATTACGTATATGTAACATCCATATAGATTCATATACAGGTAGGGATTTAGGGCGATATCAGAAAAATCCTTTTTGGATCCTTCATATAGAAATCTGCAAAAGTTCGCTTTGGAATTCAATAAAGATTAGATATTTATAGTATTCGTGTAGAATCACATACAGGTATGGTCTTAGGGTGATATCCAAAAAATCCTGTTTAGCACGTCCATATAAAAACCAGTAGAAATTCTGTTTGTAATCGCATATAGATTACGTATATGTAACATCCACATAGCTTCATATACAGGTAGGGACTGTGCACGATGACTGAAAAATTATATTTGGATCCTCCATATAGAAACCAGGAGAAGTTCGCTTTGGAATTCAATAAAGATTAGATATTTGTAGTATTCGTGTAGAATCATATACATGTATGGTCTTAGGGAGACATCTGAAAAATCCTGTTTGGCACATCCATATAGAAACCAGTAGAAGTTCTGTTTGTGATCGCATATAGATTACGTATATGTAACATCCGTATGGATTCATATACAGGTAGGGATTTAGCGCGATATCAGAAAAATTCTTTTTGTATCCTCCATATACAAACCAGCAGAAGTTCGCTTTGGAATTCAATAAAGATTAGATATTTCTAGTATTCGTGTAGAATCATATACAGGTATGGTCATAGGGTGATATCTAAAAAATCCTGTTTAGCACATCCATATAAAAATCAGTAGAAATGCTGTTTGTAATCGCATATAGATTACGTATATGTAACATCCATATAAATTCATATACATCTAGTGATTTAGCGCGATGTCTGAAAAATCCTTTTTGAATCCTCCATATGGAAACCAGTAGAAGTTCGCTTTGGGATTCAAAAAAGATTACATATTTATAGTATTCGTGTAGAATCATATACAAGTATAGTCTTAGGAAGATATCTAAAAAATCCTGTTTGGCACATCCATATGGATGCCAGTAGAAATTCTGTTTGTAATCCCATATAGATTACGTATATGTAACATCCATATAGATTCATATGCAGGTAGGGACTGTGCGCGATGATTGAAAAATTATGTTTGGATCATCCATATAGAAACCAGTAGAAGTTCGCTTTGGAATCCAATAAAGATTACATATTAGTAATATTCGTATGGACATATATACAGGTATGGCCTTAGGGAGACATCTGAAAAATCCAGTTTGGATCCACCATATAGAAACCAGCAGAAGCTCGGTTTGGAATTCAATATAGATTACGTATATGTAACATCAATATAGATTCATATACAGGTAGGGACTTAGTGCGATGTCTGAAAAATCCTTTTTGGATCCTCCATATGGAAACCAGTAGAAGTTCGCTTTAGAATTCAATAAAGATTACATATTTGTATTATACGTGTAGAATCATGTACATGTACGATCATAGGGAGATATCTGAAGAATCCTGTTTGGCACATACATATAGAAACCAGTAGAAGTTCTGTTTGTAATCGCATACAGATTATGTATATGTAACATCCATATAGATTCATATACATCTAGGGATTTAGCGCGATGTCTGAAAAATCCTTTTTGGATCCTCCATATGGAAACCAGTAGAAGTTCGCTTTGGAATTCAATAAAGATTATATATTTGTAGTATTCGTGTAGAATCATATACAGGTATGGTCTTAGGGAAACATCTGAAAAATCCTGTTTGGCACATCCATATAGAAAGCAGTAGAAGTTCTGTTTGTAATCGCATATAGACTACGTATATGTAACATCCATATAAATTCATATACATGTAGGGATTCAGCGCGATATCTGGAAAATTCTTTTTGGATCCTCCATATGGAAACCAGTAGAAGTTCGCTTTGAAATTCAATAAAGATTACATATGCATATAGATCCATATGGAGGTTGGGACATTGCGCGACATCTGGCAAGTCCTGCTCGGAACATCAGAATAGAAACCTGTAGCAGTTCTGTTCAGAATTGCACGTAGATTACATAATTGTGAGATCCATATGCATCCATATACAGGTGGGGACTTAGCGTGATGTCTGTTAAATCCTGTTCGGATCATCCATATTGAAGCCAGCTGAAATTCTGTTTTGAATTGCCTATAGAATGCATGTGTGTAACTTCTATATTGATCCATATGAAGGTAGGGACTTGGCGCGATGTCTGAAAAATTCTATTTTGATCATCCATATAGAAATCGGTAGAAGTTTTGTTTGGAACTCTATATAGATGTCATACCTGTATTTGTAGCATCTATATGCAACCATATGGAGACAAGAACTTAGCGCGGCTTTTGAAACATCCTGTTCGGAACATCCCTGTAGAAGCCAGTAGACGTTCTGTCTGGAAATCTATATGGATTACATATTTGTAACTTCCATATAGATTCATATACAGGTTTGGTCCCAGCGAAACATCTGAAAAAACCTGTTTCGATCCTCCATATAGAAACCAGTAGAAATTCGGTTTGGAATTTGATATAGATGACGTATTTGTAATATCCATATAGATTCATATACAGGTAGAGATTCTGCGCAATGTCTGTGTAACCCTGTTTGGTTCATCCATATAGAAACCAGTAGAAGTTCTGTTTGAATTTCGATAGAGATGAGATATTTGTAATAAGTACGTAGACCCATATTCACGTACGGTCTTCTCACAGTCTCTGAAGAATCTCGTTCGTAAAATTAATACAGAAGCCACTAGAAGTTGTGTTTGGAATTCCATATAGATTACATATTTGTAACATCCATATAGATCCACATAGATGTACAGACATAGCGTGACGTCTGGAAAATCGCGTTCGGAACATTGATACAGGAACCAGTAGAAGGTCTGTTTGGACTTCAATATAGATTACGTTTTTGTAACATCCATCTAGATCCATATACAGGCAGGGTCTTAGCGTGATATCTGAAAAACCCTGTTTGGATCCTCCATATAGAAACCAGCAGAAGTTCTTTCTGGAAATCAATATAGATTACATATTTGTAATATTCGTATAGATTCATATGCAGGTCTGGTCTTAGGGAGAGGTCTGGAAAAACCTGTTTCGATCCTCCATATAGAAACCAGTAGAAGTTTTATTTTGGGATTTCATATTGACTACAAGTTTGTGACATCCATATAGATCCATATACGTGTAGGAGCGTAGCGAGATATCTGAAAAATCCTGTTCGGATCATCCATATAGAAATCGGTAGAAGTTTTGTTTGGAACTCCATATAGATAATATATTTGTAACATCCATATAGGTCCATATGGAGGTAGGAACTTAGCGCGGCTTCTGGAAAATCCTGTTCGGAACATCCATATAGAAATCAGTAGAAGTTCTTTTCGGAATTTCATATACATTACATAATTGTGAGATCCATATGCATCCATATACCAGAAGGGACTTAGCGTGATATCTGCAAAATCCTGCTTGGATCATCCATGTAGAAACAAGTAGATGTCAATCCTGTTCGGAAAATCCATTCAGAAACCAGAAGGAGTTCCGTTTAGAAGTTCATATAGAATACATATTTGTAACACTCATATACATCCATATAGAGGTAGGGACTTAGCGCGACATCTAAAAAAATTCTTTCTGCCATATCCATGTAGAAACCAGTCGATGTTCTATTTGAAATCCGTTGTTTAAGGTGTTTCTTTTATCTTGAGTAATTGAAATATCTTAAGAAATACGCATCTGACGGAAAAAATGTCTGTCATAAAAACTATTAATTTTCGAGGGGCAAAAGCGACCCCGAAAAAATTTGCCTCACACCCCACCCCCTGGGCGCGGGAGGGAGGGTAAATTTAAAATTTCAAATGGGAACCTATATTTTTTGTTGCAGGTTCAGATTCTTCATAAAAAAATATGTAATTTTTACTTGAAATTTGTTTTCGATTCGTGCCGGATGGCACTGCATTGGCCAAAAATGACATTGTTCACTGTTCAAGGAATGCGCTTTTAAACAAAAGATGAAGAGAAAGGGTCGGTTTGTTTGGGTTGATTCGTACGAGTTGGTTTGTTTGCGTTCCTTGTGTTGCTAACGTTCGTTTGGGTTGGATTTGGTATCTTAGATAGTCATTTCCACAAAAGCGTTGTCACGATTTGTCCTAAAGAATAAAATATTTATGTAAATCAGCATCAGAGGTTCAAAAAAGAGTATTTGAACTGTGGTTCTGCTTCATTGTAGACCACATGTTTTTCATGGGATTTGCAATTGTGAGGGCCAATTCAAGACAGTGATCCCATTTTACTCTTTCCACTGGCTGCACAGACAAAACTTTTTGGGCTTGCCGCAAATTATAGGTGGGGTGCTTCTCAAAAAGCTTGATAATCATATGATCTTTATTTTTCGTGGTCACACGTGTCTTACCCCTGTCTGGCAAATCGTCAACGTTTCCTACCTCTTTATACCGCTTCGCTCACTTCCTTACAAAGTTCTTTGACTTTCTCATTATAGCGCGCAGCCGCTGTAAAAGTCATTTTGGGTCCATTTGGATGTGTGCATAGAAAGACGGCTTCTAACCGACTCGTGTAGGCTACACTCATTGCACAATACGTCTTTCCCTTGTCTCAAAACAAATGATACTGGACCAAAACTCACAACGCATCTTAGACTAACCTTTCCTGAGTCCCATACCATAAATAATTTCTTAGTTTCTTTGATTTTGGTGGTTTTTTTGTGCTGCTTACGTTTGTTTGGGTTTGATTGGGTGTCGTTGTATTCCCTCATCACTTCACCTCATTACTTTTACGATGGAGGTTTTATCTGTACAACAGAAAATTGGAATTATTCTTATTTATGGGGGAAGTGGCAGGAATATCGAGGATGCTGTTTTTGAGTATTGTTCTCAGAAGAGTCGTCTTTCACAAACCAACGTATGGTTAATCGACATAACACGCATTATTGGAGTGTAGAAAACCCACACTGGTTGCGCGAAGTTGAGCGTCAGCGTCCTTGGCCCGTGAACGTTTGGTGTGGAGTAATTGGAGACCAAATTATCGGTCCGTATTTTATTGATGATAATTTAAACGGTGCTAAATATTATAAATCTTTGGAAAATGAACTTCCAACATTGCTTGAAGACCTAATCTTGGAATTGCGACAGAACATGTGGTTTTAACATGACGGTTGTCCAGCGCATTATTCGGCAATCGCACGTGGAGTACTGAATCGCGAATTCAACGGTCACTGGATCGGCAGAGGAGGTCCGGTAAATTGGCCTGCCAGATAACCAAACCTTACGTCCCCGGATTTCTTTTCACTTGGGGTTATTTAAAGAATTCAGTTCATCAAGAAATGCCAACAATTCTGAAGAACATGAAACAGCAAGTCAGAACTGTCTGTAACCAAATAGCACCAGACACACTCCGCAATTGTGTGCAAACTCTCGAATCGCGGATCAACAAGTGCATCGAAGTGGGAGGACACCATTTTGAGCACTCAATGCGAAATGTTTATTGAAAAAAGCACCTCGATTGTGAGAGGCAAGAGGACTCACAGAAATCAAGCACCCCAATGGTGAGAGGTGAGAGGACCAACAAAAAAAGTACTCCGATAGTGAGAGGCGAGGGAACTCATCGAAAACAAGCACCCTGACAATGAGAGGTAAGAGGAGTCACCGGAAACAAGCACTCCGATGGTAAAAGGTGAGGGGACTCACCAAGAAAAAGCATCCCGATAGTGAAAGGCGAGGGGACTCACCGAAAAAAGCACATCGATAGTGAAAGGCAAGGGGACTAAACAAAAAAGCGCCACGATAGTGAGATGCGAGGGTACTCGCCAAAAACAAGCACCCTGATGGTGAGAGGCAAGGGGATTCACCGAAAACAAGCACCCCGATGGTGAGAGGCGAGGGGACTCACCGAAAAAAGCATCCTGATAGTGATAGATGAGGGGACTCACCGAAAAGAAGCACCCCGATGGTGAGAGACAAGGGAACTCACCGAAAAAAGCACCCCAAAGGGAACAGACAACTTTTACGTCCACGTCGTTGTTTTCGGGGAGCGCTAAAAGTAGTTAATTCATTGACTGCTTACATACTTTGAGTTAAAATGAGAAGCTTGCGTTTCAAAAATAAAATTGAGCTATCTAATTTTTCTACTCGACTTTAACCCCTGTCCCAGGTGGGTGGAAGGGGTGTGAAAAATTAAATTGATTACAATTGAATAGCTTTTCTGAAAACATTCAACACGTCTTTTTTATTTCTTTTGGAAGCGCATTTCTTGAACAGTCAACAATGTCATTTTTCGCCAATGCAGCGCCATCTGGCGCGAGAAAAAGAAAATTTTCAGATGAAACTTACGTATTTTTTTTATGGAGAATTTGAATCTGCAGTGAAAAATATAGGTTCCTATTTGTAATTTTAAAGTTAATCTCCCTCCCGCCCCCAGTGGGTGGGGAGTGGGTTAAATTTTTGCAGAGTTGTTTTTTCTCCTTGCAAATAAAAAGTTTTCATCACAGACATTTTTTTCGTTAGATGCGTATTTCTTGAGATATTCCGATGTCTCAAGCTGAAAGGGTCACCCTGTATATTACGTATTCGTAACATCCATGTACCTGTAGATTCATAAACAGGTAGGGACTTGGCGTGATGTCTGAAAAATCGCGTACAGAACATCCATATAGAAACCAGTAGATGTTTAGCTTGGAATTCCATTCACACTACATATCTGTGATGTCTATATAGATCTATATACAGGTAGGGTCTTAGCGCGGAGTCTGAGAAATCCTGTTTGGAACATCCATTTAGAAACCAGTAGATGTTCAGTTTGGAATTCCATACAGATTACACATCTGTGATATTAATATAGGTCCTTATACAGGTAGGGTCTTAGCGCGGGGTCTGAAAGATCCTGCTCGGAACATCCATATAGAAACCAGTAGATGCTTGGTCCAGAATTCCACATAGATTACGTATTTTTGACATCTATATACGTCCATATACAGGTAGGAATTTGGCGCGATGTCTGTGAAATTCTGTTCGGATCATCCATAAAGAAATCAGTGGAAGTTCTGTTCAGAATTCCATATAGATAACATATTTGTGACATCCATATTCATCCATATACAGGTAGGGACTTAGGGTGATATCTGAAAAATCGCGTTCGGAGCATCCATATAGAAATCAGTATAAGTTTGAAACACTTGAAACATCCATATAGATACCTGTAGAGGTTCTGTTTGGAATTCCATATAGATTATGTATTTGCAACATTCGTATAGATACATAAAGATGTAGGGTTTTAGCATGGCGTATAGAGGTAGAGACTGAGAGCGATATCTGAAAAATCCTGCTCGAATCATCCATACGGAAATCAGTAGAAGTTCTGTTTGGAATTATATATGGATTACATATTTATAATATACATATACATCCATATTCATTTGTATTACATAATGCACAATTTACATTCAAAATTACATAATGCATGCTAATATCCATATTGATTGATATGAAGGTAGGGATTTAGCGTGATGTCTGAAAAATCGCGTTCGGAACATTCATATAGAAACCAGAAGAAGTTCTGTCTCGAATTCCATATAGATTACATATTTGTAACATCCATATATATCTATATAGGGGTGGGGACATTGCGCCTCATCTGAAAAATTCTGTTTCGCATATTCATATAGGAACCAATCGAAGTTCTGCTTGAAAACCCATAAAGACTACGTGTTTGTAACATCCGTTTAGATCCATATACAGGTAGGGACTTAGCGTGATGTCTGTGAAATCCTGTACGATTTATCCATGTAGAAACCATTAGAATTTTTGCTTTAATTTCCGTACAGATTACATATTTGTAGCATCCATATTCATCCATATACAGGTAGGAACTCAGCGCGATGTCTGTAAAATCCAGTTCGGATTATCCATACACAAGCCAATAGAAGTTCTGTTTGAAACTCCATTTTGGTTACATATTATTAGCATCCATATAGATCGATATAGAGGTATGGACTTAGCGCGACATCTGGAGAATCCTGTCCGAAAAATCCATTTAGAAACTAGTGAAAGTTCTGTTTGAAATCCCATATAGATTGAGTATTTGTAACATCCATGTAGTTTCATGTACAGGTAAGGCTTTATCGTGATGTCTGAAAAATTGCGTTCGGAACATCCATTCAGAAATCAGAAGAAGTTCTGTCTGAAATTCCATATGGAATACATATTTGTAACATGCATATAGACACATATAGATGTTACACATACATATCATGTTGTCTTCATTGTTAATTTTTTTTTTTTTTGCTCTCGAAAAGGACTCAATACTAGAGTCGAAAGCTGGAGCATTTAAATAAAATTTGCAAAATCTGATCGGATTGATGAATTTATTCAACTCCTAAATCTACAAAATCCACCGATCGTGTTCAATATCTGACATAATATTAATTATTGCTGCTTTTTTTGATTGACGCTAATTTTTTACATTCTCATCAGAGAATGTATCAGATTTGTGTAAAATTTGACCGCCCCCCCCGTTTTTGTCAAATGTTCACGTTTTGTGACCCCCTGAACCCGAAAAACATCTTTTTACAAATGCGTCTGTCTGCCTGTGTTGAGCATTTGGCTTGAACTCATGTCAGGGTAGCATCGAATACCTGACGGCCTGGCTGACCTTTTCTATTGTATTGCGCTCAGCCTACTATAAACGCGAGCTCGAAGCTCTGCGAGGCGTTGTGGTGCTCAACCGTAGGCTAGTCCGCTAGTGTATACATTGCGATGATACCTTTGAAATTGGAAAGGGGTAGGGGACATGGCTTGTGTCCGTACGTAGAGACACTACCTGAATGTGTCTATACGTCTGAACACAAGCCACGCCCCCTGCCCCTTTCCAGCTCCCCTTCCCCTTGACAGGTATGTACGTTTAGACCTGGCTTTGGTATAAATGTGCATAAACGTACGCACTGTCCGTATGTTTACCCGGCCGTATAGCTGGAAGTAAACGTACGGACTGTCCGGACTTATAGACACTACTTTAATTTAAAGAAATCAACGCAACATAATACAGTAGCCTTCGGTTGAGCATCGCATCACCCCGTCGAGCTTCAAGCTCGCGTTTATGGGAGGCGGAGCGCAATACAATAGAAAAGGTTATCCAGGCCATCAGGTATTCGATGGTACCCTGACATAAGTTTGAGCCAAGCGTTTTAGATAAAGATGATACAGAGAATGACAAAAATAAAAAAGATAAGGGAAATGATGAGAATCAAAATGACAGTAAAATTGAGAATCAAAGTAACAGTATAGTTGAGAATCAGACTAGGGAACAAAATCAAAATCAAGAACGAAATCAACAAAGACAACTTCGAACGAGATATCAAAATCAACAAAATAAATAACAATTTCAACCTTGATTTCCAAATGGAAATCCTAGATTTTTAAATCCGAGATTCAAAAACAATAATAAGTATCGAGATAATTCTGGATTTCAAAGAAACCAACGATCTTGTAATAATTATGATAATGAGTATGGAAATCAAAATCCAGAGGGCCAATTGTTAAATGCAATTAGTCAGCTGTTAGGAAACACACAGACAAGACAAATTAAAAATTCTCCGCAAACACCAGCGCTTTTATATAATGCGGAAAAAAGTAACTCATTAGGCGAAAATAAAGATAACAAGTCAGGAGACCAAAATGAAAACACCGACAAAAGTAAACAGAATAAAGAGGAACAAAAGGTAGGTTAAGGGGATCCAAGAGCTCAGGACGCCCCAGATCCAAACTATAAGTTCTGTTCGGAATTCCATATAGATTAAATATTTGTAACATCCGTATAGATCTACATAAATGTAGGGACTTAGCTCGATGTCTGAAACATCCTGTTTAGATTTTCCATATTGAAACCCGTAGTAGTTCTGTTTGAAATTCCATATAGATTACATATTTGCAACTTCTTTATAGATTCATATAGAGGTAGGGACGTAGCGCGATGTCTGGAAAGTCGCGTTCGGAACATCCATATAAAAGCGTGTAGAATATCCGCTTTGAATTTCATATTGACGACTTATTTGTAGCATCCATTAAAATCTATATATAGGTAAGTACTTAGCGCGATGTCGGGAGAATGCTTTTCAGATCACCCATAGAGAAACTAGTGAAAGTTGTGTTTGAGATTCCATATACGAGTACATATTTGTAACATCTGTGCAGATCCATTATAGGTAGAGACTTAGCGCAAAGTCTGGAAAATCCTGTTCAGATCATAAATAGAGAAACCAGCAGAAGTTCTGTTTGACATTCTATATAGATTACATATTTGTAACATCCATGTAGATTCATATAGAGGTAAAGACTTAGCGCGATGTCTAAAAAAGCCTTTTCAGTTCATTCATAGAGAAACCAGTAGAAGTTCCGCTTGGAATTCCATATAGGTTACATATTTGTAGCATCCATATAGATACATATACAGGTAGGGACTTGAAGGGATGTCTAAAAAATCCTGTTGGGATAATCCATAAAGAAACCAGTAGAAGCTTTCTTTGCAATTCTATATAGTTTATATATTAGTGACATCCATGTAAATCCATTTATAGCCAGAAACTTAGCGCGATTGGTATTCCATATAGATTACATATTTGTAACATTTGTACGAATCCATGTACAGGTAGGGACTTAGAGCAAAGCCTGCAAAATCCTGTTCAGATCATCCATAGAGAAACCAGTAGAAGTTCTGTTTGGAATTCCATATAGATTACATATTTTTAACATCAGTACAAATCAATACACAGGTAGGAACTTAGCGCAATATCTGCCAAATCCTGTTCAGATCATCCATAGAGAAACCAGTAGAATGTCTGCCTGGCACTCTATGTAGATTACATATTTGTCACATTCATATAGATTTATATAGATCTAAAGACTCCGCACGATGCCTGACAAATTCTTTACAGATTTTCCAAGAGCAAGCCAGTAGAATTTCGGTTTGGAATTCCAAATAGGTCACATATTTGTAACATCCGTGTGGATTCATATAGAGGTAGGGACTTAGCGCGACGTCTGAAAAGTCGCTTTTGGAACATCCATATAAGAACGTGTAGGATATCTGTTTGAAAAAAATATTGACGAATTATTTATAACATCTATATAAATCCATATATAGGTAAGTAGTTAGCGCGATGTCTGAAAACTCCTTTTCAGATCATCCATAGAGGAACCAGTTTTAGAAGTTCTGTTTGGAATTCCGTATAGGTTACATACCTGTATTTGTAACGTCCGTACAGATCCATATACAGGTCGGGAATTGTCGCGATGTCTGTAAAATCCTGTTCAGATCATCCATACAAAAACCAGTAGAAGTTTCGTTTGGGATTCCATATAGATTACGTATTTGTAATTTTAGGACAGATCCATATAGAAGTAGGGACTTAGCGCAATGTCTGCAAAATCCTTTTCAGATCATCCATAGAGGAACCAGTAGAAGTTCTGTCTGAAATTCCATACAGATTACATATTTGTAACGATGTCTGAAAAATCCATTTCTGATCATCCATGGAGATCCTAGTAGGAAATCTTCTGGCAGTCTGATGTCAGATCTGGCCCAAATCTGGCGTCGTCTAGACCGTCTAGTCACGACAGTCCATTCTGGCCCAGATCTAGGGCTGGTCCGCAATCCATAACATAAAATTTCTAAGTGTCAATCAGCCAAATTTTTTTTATCATTTTCGAAAAACTGTGAGAGTGTCTAAAATTATATGAAATAAGAAATGAACAATATTAAACATCAATATTTTGTGCTTATTGTCTTGACAGTCTAGTCTGGTCCAGATCTGGGGCTGGTCCGCAATCCATAACATAAAAATTTTTAAGTGTCAATCAGTCAAATTTTTTTTACCATTTTCGAAAAACTGTGAGGGTGTCTGAAATTATATAATATAAAAAATGAACACTATTTAACATCAATCTTTTGTTCTTATTGTCTTGACAGTCTAGTCTGGTCCAGATCTGGGGCTGGTCCGCAATCCATAGCATAAAAATTTCTAAGTGTCAATCAACCAAATTTTGTTTTACCATTTTCGAAAAACTGTCAGGGTGTCTAAAATTATATAAAATAAGAAATTGAGGCTATTAAAAATCAAGTTTTTTTCTTATTGTCTTGACAGTCTAGTCTGGCCCAGATCTGGGGCTGGTCCGCAATCCATAGCATAAAAATATCTAAGCGTCAATCAGTAAAATTTTTTTTACCATTTTCGAAAAATTGTCA
>JAUMHM010000005.1:50786639-50796703 GCA_032362435.1 Melikaiella ostensackeni
GTTCCCGGTTCAAATCCGGGCCGAGGTAGATTTTTTCTCATTTCTCCGAAAATCAATTTGACCAGTAATCGATACAAGAACATCCAAATATTAATTAATTAGTTAGAAAACCATTATATTTTCATAACGATCCTAGAGATTTTGTTCATAAGTACATCAACAAAAGACTGTTCGCACTATAAAAAAAACAACAATAATAACGTTAGCAATAATAACAATTTAACTACTGAAGAAAAAAAAACCTATGATTTCAATTTCCCTTTTAGGCCGAATTTCACAAAATATAAAAAGACTTTTAAATAGAACTAATAGTACCAAACGGTTTTCAGAGTAGACACAAACTAATGGCATATGTTGATCCTAACCTTTATTTTTTTGTATCTCAGTATTACACACAGATTTCTACTTATCGCAATTATAGAACTCACACACTAAAAATTAAAGAAGTTTAATCCACTTTCTCTTTACAGATCCATAAAATAGGAGTTATGGTGTATATAAAATAATTCTCTTTGGTATTGAAGATCCAAAATTGGCAGGGTGAGGTGGATTTTATTCAAACAATAATATTTTAAGAAACTATACTTTTAGTGAGTTCTCATTTGGTAAATCTACTCAGCAATAGTGCTTCTTTAAAAAAAGGTATTAGTTGGATTGAAAAAAACATCAAATTTTTGTAACGAATTGTTACAAACAATATTTCTTTCATATTAACACTCCTCTGAAAAATCTTTGTGGAACTTAAATACAACCATGTACTCGGAAGAATGTCAACTATTTTTTCCCGGACCTTTTACGAGCAAAATTGCAGCTCCAAACCACATTATAATTGAAAATATTTATAAACGTGGTGGCTTGCCACCACGTTATGGATCCTTCCCTGACTAAAATTAACTTCATATAAATGGTATTTCCATGGCCAGCACGAAACTCAAATTCAAGATAATTATGGGATGAGTCTAAAATTATTGTAGTATGCAGAATGAGTGTGGTTAAAGTGAAGTTAAATTTAGTATATATCTAAAAGTCTTTTGGTTAGCTTAACAGAAAATTTCGTAGGTTATACTGTAAAAAAAACAAAGTAAAATTCCTTTACGTCTTGTAAAATGTTTTCATTGAAGACAGTGTAACTTCATGAGCACCCTGTGATTTTGTATGCACTTGTAAAAGAATTTTACAAAAATGACGAAAATTTACAAGAAAAATGTAAAATCCCACCCAGGATTATCGGCCACAAAATACCAGACTTTCGAAGTGTAAAATTACACTGGAATGGAAAGCACTTGTAATTTCACAAGATTCTTGTAATTCGATTTACAAGCGTCGTGTAAAAAAGGCGAACGATTGTAATTTCGGAGTTTAACGTTTGATGGTGCGCAATTGCAAGTCTTCGTGCGTTGTCGCTTCTCGTGCGATTGTCGTGCGTGTTTTCCGAGATAAGAAAAGCGAAGCATGCCAGTTTGCAATTCTTCCTCACGCATAATACTATTTTGCGTCAATTGTGATATTATTTCGCATTAACTTGATCATTAGAGGTTCATGTTAGAACTCATCTTCGCGCAAGTAAAAGGTAAGTTTACAAAAACGTTTTAGATATATAACCTATAAATGTATAAAATTCCACAATATCTTGAGCAATTTTTTTAGATTTCCTATAAATTTATTGATAACTAGCAATATTATACGCGTATAATTTGGGATATTATGGAATTTCAAGAACTTTAAATGTTTCTAACATGATTCCATGGTATCTTGAGGATAATGCTTGCAAAGTTCCCAATAGTACGAAAGTTAGAGGTAGAGTTAATACCTTCTATATTTGAATTTAAAAAATGTGATTTTAATAAGAGACGTTCAAACATTGATAATCTATAAAATCGATGTGTCTCCGCCTACACATCTGAAAAGTATTAGTTTAATTGTATTTCTTTTGATGTGTAGGCATTTCAATTTTATCATTGCTAAGTATAGAATGTTTCAATTAGGAAAATTCACGTTGTCGACGATTATTTCATTTACAAGTCTTTAAACTGAAAAAATATGAGCATAAGTCGTTCTAATGTGTATACGTATTTCATGGTTTGTGATTTTGCATATAAAAAAAACGTTTGTGCTGATATCCGAAAAAATATTCCACGTAATAACTATAAGATTAGAAAAAAAAGTTCTTCAAAAAACAGCTTCAAAAGCGTTCAGGATTTTCATATTAAGAAAGATCTTTATCGACAAATATGTAATTTTGTTGATTGTTTTGTAATTTTATATAGTATACGCAACGCGTGCCTACTGATAAAGTCAAATAGAAGCCGCATAATAAATATAAGATTCAAAACGGTGAAAGAGACTGAAAAATGTACAAATATGTCTTCGTATGTAGAAATATGTCGTTTCGTCTTGTATTTCACTACATGTAGAACCTAAAAATTTATGCTCATTTAATTATAATAATTCATGTATTTTGTATTTAACATTGTCGAAAATTGGAATTAAACTGAATTATATTGAACATAATTGTACTTTGATTAACCTTAAATTGTATATTGCATTTCAAAATACCCGGGCATCAAGTAGCGTGTGCGCGAAAACTCTGTGTGCATTTTACACAGAGATTCTAATTTTACAGGATATTGATAAAAGTCCATTGAGCCCAAGTTACCAAACTGAAAATTTCCCATCTGCGTGTAATATTACACCGTCCTAGTTATTTTCCACTATTCATGTAATTTTAACCTGAAGAAGTCTGGTACTTTGTGTCCAATGATTCCCAGTGTAATTTTACACAACTTTTTTTACAGTGTAGGTTCAGATCCTGGAAGACTTACTGTAAATGGGGAACAGACGTCCTGCCTTGATTTCAAACAAGAAATCTGAATTTATGAAGCGGACTGTCATCAGACTGCTGGGCTACCGAGAACGGAAACACATACACTTCCGCCCACACTCAACTCTGGTCAGGCTGACCACAGAAAGCTGTCAACACTGACTCTATTTTTATCATGCCTGGATCCATTTTTTTTTAAAGACGTGCCGGCTCAAAAGAATCCACACAAAACCAGATTTAAACTTGGAACCACGGAATGATGAATGACCCGGCACCGGTAATGACAACACTAAACGGCCATCTTGCTAACTAACAACTAGAGTCAGGCCAGACCTATCTTACCGATCATAGGACTAGACGTGGAGTTCAAAGAGGGCAGCACCTCCTCGACAAGATTTGTTGAGATTCGAGAAGGAAAGCGGGAAGCACACACTTTTGCATAGCGCATAATGCATAACGCATAAGCCTTTCGACCAATCCAAAGGATTGGAATCCAAGTTCAAAGGAAGGAAAAATCAAGGTAGGCGTTAGCTACGCATTTCTCACCCTCCATGTTTCATTTTGTTGTTCTTAATCCTTGTGCTAATGGTGATTCGACTGCTTGATTTTGAGATTTCATTTCTTCATCTCTTTCATGTGTTTTTCAATCCCTTTTAGAAGAATGTGTTAATTAGAAGTTTCAGTCGGCATTACATTCAGGCCTTCGGCCATTTAAGATGTTGGACGGGGAGATTTAGTGTAATTATTTAGTTGTAAGCTTTTTTTACTCGTGTTTTCTTTTAATTTGACAAGAATTTATTAGTTGTTATGAAACTTTTCGCGAATCATTCAAATTTGAGTTCAATATAATTTGGTAGAGTAAATTTTGACCTTGGCTGTAGTACGAATTGTAAACGATGTTTGTGCTTGCGGTTGGTCGTGTCACCAATTTGAACTATGCCTTGTAGGCAATCGAGCTTGTTCTTATTTCACTGAAACAAATTTCTGTCTTCAATTCATGATCTCTCATTCTCTACTTATTATTTTAAATTTAAATAAGCCATGTGATATTTTCCACAATATGAAGTGTTTATGACGTTCCTTTGCTCTCATGAAATCTCTTTACCCTGAGCTAGGTAATTTATTGTGTTCAAGCAAGATTTCTCTCATTAAAAATTAGAAGTGAGATTTGATTCTGATGTAGAGCGAAAATATTTCCTTTTACTTTTGAAGCAAAAAAAAAACTTTGTGTCACTATAATATAATTGAAAATGGAAATCTGTTCCTTAAGAAGTCACAAGGTAAAGGCTAAAATGTCAATGACTGAGTGGGAACAGTAAAAATAAAAAAATTTCATTCGTTTCCGATTTAGGTTCATTTTTTTTACCGGAAAATTTTCGAAGCGTCTATCTGTCGAAGTCTTCTGAGTTCAGCAAGCGGCTCGCTGAGACTAGCACAGTTAGACAATTTGAGTCATAACTCGAAAACTAATAAAGATATTTCGTTTTTCTTGGTCTGGTTTGATAATTGATATATCAGACTATACTTTGGTCGAGTTTAATACTTTGAAAAAATTTCTAATAATAATAAATGCACTAATATCATTCTTTGCTACGTTAACATTTAAATTGAATTTTAAACAATCAGCAGCTTGAAAAAGAATAAAAATTTCATTACTAATGAGCTATACATTGTTTCCCACATTTTTTTTACAATTTCTGTCATGACTTAGCGTTAACATAGAATATTTTTCTGATTGTTTAAGCAATATTCATTTGCAACGAAACTATTGCGTATAGAAACATGTGTGAAAAATAATCGGCATCTTCTTGAGTACGCGATCGCACCTGATTTCTGTCAGATTTTTTAAACAATTTTTGATATGAAAAAAGTTGTTTACAATAATTTGTTACCTTATTTAAATCTGTTTTGAAAAATCCCACCAACACTTTTTCTTGAAGAGACACTACAGCTTAGTAGATTCACGCACTTGATTAAAACTCACTTAGAGGTAACTTTCGAAAATATTATTGTTTGGAAAGAAAATCCACTCTTCCCCGCCTCCCTGCCAATTTTGGATTTTCAACAACAAAAAAATCATTTCACACTTAGCAGATCTCCAAATTTATGGATCTATCAAGAGAAAGTGGATATTGGGCGCATAAGATTAACATGGGAAAATTTTTGTATTCGAGGAAATGAGATTCAAGTTTCTAGGTTTGAACCCAGCTTGCAGGAGATTCTCAGAATTTTTAGGGGAGATTCTATCGAATAATTTCCTCTGAATTATTTTGAACAGTGTCCCCCCCCCCTGTTACAGAGCCTGGAAAATTCCCTAAAAACTGAAATTGACCATTTTGCACAAAACTGACACATATAAGCTCTGTTTCCCTCATTTTTTGCAATACATTATTTTCATTCGACAAGCGAAATGTTTCGAAGTATTTTCTAACTAATTAAGAATCGCTTGAGCAATTTCTATTCGTTAAAGTAATTTTTGTTTACTTCTAACTCATTGGAAGGTACTTCTTTGCGTTTAATCGGACAATCATATATTATCAGGAAGACTGATTTTTTGTCTCAAGCATCTACCAATTGAATAAGCAATGCATTAATATTCGTTTGTAATTTTTTCACGAAAAAGGTCGAAGACTCCAGTCTTTTTAAAAGTTTAGTTAGGTTTGTTGCTTATTAATTAATATCCACATCATTTAGATGTTACTACTCCATTCTGTAACCAATTCGTATTTGTTTAAATAAATTTTTGTGTTTAAACTGTTTTGATCTAATATAAATGTTTTAAATTGATATTTACCTGTAATTAATGGAGTAATTTGTCATTGATAACCGCAAATTGTTTAAACAAAAAAAGGTATTCAAGAAAATAAGAATTCGATACAGAATGTGGTAGTAATATCAGAATTACGTAGATATTTAATAATAAGCGACGAAATTATCCGAATCAAAGAAAGCTAGAGTTTTATACATCTTTTGAAGAAAAAGTCACAAGTAAATAATACTTATAATAATTGTCTCTCGTGACTCAGTCATTTCTCGCACACTGCTTTTGCATAATCGCTTTCATATCATAACCTTATTCGGCACACCGACAATCACAGCGCACAATGAGTTGAGTTACGAGTTTAGAAGCTTTCCGTAAATAATGACTAACTGTCCGATTGAACGCAAAAAAGTACCAATAGATGAGTTAGTAGTAAACAAAAATTATTCAAACAAATGGAAATTGTCTAAACAATTTTCAATTAGTTAGTAAATGCTAAGAAGCATTTCACTTGTCGAATAAGATGAATGTATGGCAAAAAAGAGGAGAACAGAGCTTATATGTATCAATTTCGCGCAAAATGGTCAATTTCAATTTCTTAGGGAATTTTTAGGGCTCTATAAAGGAAGGTGGAAGTGAAGTGAAGTGAGCGTTTCAGTAGTTTTCGACAAGATGGGGAAAGAAGAGTTCCGTGCAGTGATGAAACATTCTCATTTAAAAAATTGGACGGCCGCGCAGATCAAAGCGGAGTTAGGCGAAGTTCAAGGGGAGTTTGCTCCTTCGTTCAAAACCGTTCACTTTTGGATAAACGAGTTCAAACGTAGCCGATCCACAACTAAAGATGAAGCGCGTTCCGAAAGCCAAATTGAGGACACCACATCGGATATGGTGGAATAAATTCATCATACCGTTGCGAAGGACAGCCGAATCAAGGTGTGTGAAATTTCTGAGGCTGTAGGCATCCCCACTAAACGAGTCTATAACATGTTGCATAAAAAACTGAAGGTTAATAAGGTGTATGCAAGATGGATTCTCTCACTGCTGACTTGCGATTAAAAGCGCAACCGAAAAGACGTTGCAGCGCAGTATTTGACGAAGTGTCATCGGCATCCACGGGACTTTCTGCGTCGATTCGTGACTGCGGATGAAACCTGGATCCACCACTATACACCCAAGACAAAACAGCAGGCAAAGGAGTGGGTTTTCACAGGTGAAAGTGCGCCAAAGAAGACAAAGACTGTTTTTTCAGCTTGGAAAGTGATGGCCACAGTATCTTGGGATTCCCGAAAAATTATCTTCATGTCGTTCATTCCAGAGGGTTGAAGCTATAACAAGAACGTACTATGCATCATTATTGGACCGTTTAAAAGCCGAGTTACAAATAAACGGTCATGATCGGCGCACAAAAAAGTGCTCAAAGGAGACTATGTTGAGAAATGAAGGCAAGCTTTTCAAAAAAAAAATCACGTGCTTTTTGACCAAACTTGGCGAAGAAAATAAAAAATTTGATCTCCGTAAATGCGATAGATATTGAAGAAATGACGAATGAACAGGTTATACCTCTTGCTTTAGGAAAAGTTATGGCCTTAGCTGAAGATATAAAACTTACGAAGCACCAATACGAGACTATCCGGATTCAAGCAATGTTACGAAATGTAGACATTTTTCCTCTCTATGTGAATCTTGAAGACGCTAAGGAAGAATGAATGCCTTCCTGCTGAAGGCAGGATGGAAATAACGGAGGCTGGTGTTAGAGTTGATTTACAAAAATTGTGTGATTACACAGTGAGTCGTATGTTAGAAATCCCGAATATTCTGCCGCTTGATTTGGTAAAACAAAAAAAACCTTGCAGTAAAATGTCTCTATAAATATGGTTGTGGAGGTGCATCTGACCAGAGCCGGTATAATCAAAAATTTAGTGAAGAGGAAAAATCGGATGCAGGCATATTCATGTTGTCAATGGTATCATTGCGCATGCGTACAAACTGTTTCAAACGCGACTGTAACAACTGTCCAGAAAGTGTAGAACCGACAACATTTTGGAAAAATGAAAGTCCTGGTTCCACTGGACTCTGTAGGCTACTCATGTATGAACAAGCACTAGATACAAAGGAACGTACGATATCAGAAGTAGATTTGATGAAAAAGAAAATCACAACACTTGTTCCAACAGAAATCAAGGTTCCCAATAGTCGTTGCACAATAACTGTCACCCATGAGTTTTTTCTAACCATGCTTGATGAAAAGGTTTGTCAACATCTTTCCGAAACTCCTTCAGCTGCCACATGCTACATTTGTGGTGCAAGACCATCGCAAATAAACCACTTGCAGAACCTTGCAGATAGACCAGAGAACACAGAGAATTTCCAATTCGGTCCTTCAACGTTGCACACATGGATTCGCATGATGGAATGTGTTCTGCATAAAGGCTATCGCCTAAGCTTTCGTAAATGGCAAGCGAAAACGGAAAGTGAAGAAGAGCAGGTAAAAACTACAAAAAAAAGATTCAAAAAGAATTTTTCGATAAAATGGGACTCATCGTAGAAAGTTCAGAACATGGATCGGGGACTTCAAACACGGAAAATGTTGCAAGGAGATTTTTCCGAGATCCTGAATTGACTTCTGAAATTACTAGTGTTCGCAAACAGATGATTCATAATTTCAGCATGATTCTGCAAGCAATGGCTTCAGAAGAGGTGAATGATACTGTTGAATTTGAACAGTATTGCCGAAAAACAGCGAAGCTTTACATTACCGTCTACAGATGGTATTATATGCCAGTACCAGTTCAAAAAATTCTTCTTCACGGTGCCAAAATTATCGAATCATTTTTTCTTCCTAATGGAGAATTAACAGAGGAAGCTCAAGAAGCGACTACTAAAATCTTCAAACACATCCGAGAATTCTCTACTTGAAAATGTAGCAGAAAGGCTACTAATACAGATCTCAGGCGCAAAATTTTAATTCCCTCTGATCCAAAAATAGTTTATCATAGACAAAAGTAGAAGAAAAAGGTCATCCTACTCGATCCTGAAGCTGCAGCCTTATCAAAAGAATGGAAACAATGAGAAACTTAAACTGAATGTACGACAAACACCCGAATAATGCGTATTTTTATTGAATTTGTTTAAAACATCTTAGCATTTATCAAGTGAGTATGAGTCTTGATGAAATTATCATTGAGTTCCTAATTAAAAAGACTGACATCGAAAAAAATGAATTTTTCTGTCTACAGATGCCCGAATAATGCATTTGTTTGTTAAATTTGTTCAAAGAAATCATAAAATTTGTCAAATTATCATGAATGTTGCTGAATCAATTATGAAGATCCCAAATAAAAAGTCTGACACAAAAAAAAGAATTTTTGCGTCGGCAGATGCCCGAATAATGAATTTGTTCATTAAATTTATTTTAAAAAATCATAAAATTGATCAAAAAATTATAAATTTTGCTGAAATTATCGTGAAGTTCCCAATTAACAAGACTGACATCGAAAATAAAACGAATTTTCCCGTCCACAGGTGCCCGAATAATGCATTTTTTTGTTGAATTTGTTTTATAAAATCGTAAAATTTATCAACTTATCATGAATGTTGATGAATTTATTACGAAGATCCCAATTAAAAAGTCTGACATCGAAAAAAAAATAATTTACCCGTCAACAGATGTCCCAATAATGAATTTGTTTATTTAATTTGTTTATAATATCAACAATAATTATCTCAAGAAGAAACTCCTTCATCATTATATTGTTTTTATCAAAATTTCTTGCAATATAACTGAAAAAACGTAAAATTATGTAAAATCGTAGAAAACATTCTTTCAACAAATAATTTGTTTATAAAAATTTTTTTCTCTTTATTATATACTATTGGAACATCTTGATCTCATGCTACTCTATGAAGCTTAGTCAATTTTAACCATTTTACCGTTATGGACAAGCACCGGGAACGTTGAATAAAAAAATGACTATTTATTCGTCATATTTGTTTATTTATGAAAAAACTGAAAGCCTAATTTGAAAATCAAGCTCGACAACTCTCTTAGAAATCTCATCACTCTAGCCCCTCCCCCCCCCCCCTATTTGACAAATGAAATTTTTAATTGCATGACCTTGAGGAACTCCAAATGAGCCCGTACTCGCCATCAAGCAAAAATTTTTCCTTACATTGATAACAAGGTTATTAGCGACAACAATGGTGAGGGAGGGGGCTGGCGCAATTTTTCTGAAATAATAACATTTGTTTTTTAATTTATCATAGCCATCCGTCGAAACATCAAATCCACTCAAATGCGCCACCAATAAGAAATGTTGCGCCAACTAATTACCATCTATATCGGTTTTTTGGGAGGGGGGGCAGTGTGACGAAGGTATTAAGTCCTCTACAGCAGACCTGTCCAACTAGGGGAAATTCCCTACGAAACCATATGGAGCGCTGCCACTTCCAGTTCTTCCGAAGAGCTAGAGTAGGCTGCAGAAG
>JAUMHM010000005.1:50809727-50820610 GCA_032362435.1 Melikaiella ostensackeni
CTGATGATATAAACCGGGATAGCCCCGTGCAATATATTTAGTTTGGTACAAATATCCAACTCAAAAAGTGCTTTCGATATATTGGGCTATAACCATCTTAAGTCTGAGATATAATTTTAAAAAAAAAATAATAATAATAATAATAACAATAAAAATAATAATAAAAATAATAATTAAATTTTCCATTATTTAATTTTCAACCCTAAAGATAGTACATTGGTAAAATAAATCTGAGACGTCTTAAATGACAATTTTTTCTAACAAAATATTTATTCACCACTGAATAGAAATTAAATCGTGTACAATTAGGAAATGTAGTTTGTTTCACTGCATTGTTTTATTAAATGATGATCGGAAAACTGAACAGTTTTTATTTTAGGTACATGTCCTATACAGTACTTTCACACGCTGGAATAGCTATCAATCACAAGATCTTGAAAATGGTATCTTATTCGTCACTTAAGCATACTTTCCTCGTTAAGCGGATGTAGGACCATTAGTAGGGTGGTGCAAAAAATATTTTTTTAATTTTTCAGTCGCCATCATAGAACCACTTTTTTCTCTGGACTAGAAATACACCCACAAATTTTGATGTCTTTTGAAAAAAATATTTAGAGGTCGCTCAAAGCTCTTTTATGTCAAAATTGTTGTTTTAATGAGTTTTTCATTTTTCGATCACGGATATATTAAGGCTATAAATGTCTTTTCCGCATGAAATTATTGATAAATTTATGGCAAAAAAATATTATTTTTCGTAGATTAAAAAAATATATTTGGTGTGTGTACAGGTTATAAAAGTTGCAATTTTGGAGGAATGTTTAGATATAAGAACACATCTATACCCCTGATCATTTTTCATATGGATCGTCAAAATTCTGGGATAGTTTGTATATACTAAGGAAAAAATCTACTATGGAGATGAAATTAAAAAATTAAAAATAAAGCTGTGGAAAATCAACAAAAATAAAAAAATTCATTTTTTCGTCTAACAACAGTTATAGTCTTTTTTATGTTACCATTTTTTAAGAGCACATCTTCGACACTCAATCCCACACCAAAAATAAAAAATTAATATTCTTAATCAATTTCATGATCAATAAATATTCAATGTTAGATGTGGTTAAAATACAATAAAAATAATAATTAAGTAATTATTCTGATGAAATTGATTAAGAATAGTGATAATGTGTATAGGGGGGATTATATTGACCCTCAATCGTAAAATTATTTTGAAATTTTTGGTGACCGAATTGGCTTTAGGGTCCAATGATTGACTACACTTAAAAAATTTAAATCAAGGAATGGTCCAAGGCGAATTTCACCCTAGCCAAGAACTCGAACCAGAGGATTTTCCTACTTCGGTGCAGAAGAGAACGCGTTCCCCCAAAATACCTTCATCTCCATGCGTTTAAATCGATAACTTTCGATAACAACATCGTAGCACGAAGAAATAAAATTCACTGAAGAGAGCCACTATCGTGTGCTGAAACGTCTGAAGCAATTTAAATTGTATTCAATCATTGGACCCTAAAGCCAATTCGATCACCCAAAATTTTAAAATAAAAATAGTGTTTTTATTATTTTTTATGAGGGATTGAGAGTTGAAGATGTGCATATAGAGAGTATCCCAGAATTTTGACGAGCCGTATAAAAAATGCTTAGGAATTGTGCTCTTATATCTAAACATTCCTGCAAAATTTTTATTTTTCCGTCCTGTACAGATATAATGTTTTTTTTAATCTACAAAGAATGAATTTTTTCGCTATAGATTTACCAACAATTTCATGCAGAAAAGATATTTATAGTCTTAAAATATCTGTGATTGAAGAATGATTAACTCATCAAAACACCATTTTAAACATAAAAGTGCTTTGAGCGATCTCTAAATATTTTTTTTGAAAATATATCAAAATTTCCGGGTCTATTTATAGCACAGAGGAACATGTGGTTCCATGATGACTACTGAAAAATTAGAAAAAGATTTTTTGGAACACCCTAACCATTAGCATACAATAGTCTTAATTGGTATGCATCAATGTTATTCTCTACTGATGTAATAAAATACTCTCATACATTAACTTATTTTTACTTAATCAGACTGGCCAGAAACATTTGTGCTGGAAAGACTCGTGTCCGCTAGTATCAAGAAATGTCTACATATGAAGAATTGAAGATGTAACATATTTACCTTGTTTTTATGAAGGTTTAACATACTGACTGATAAGTAACAGTTACTTGTTTCTAATAATTGCTAAGCTTCTCTGGCAATCAGTGTATAATTCTACAACAAAAACGCGATAGTTTCAAACTCATTATCAACCATCCAAATCGATTAAATGAATCTCGATAAGACTTGTTCCCCAGAGTCTCAGGAATTCTCAAATTCTATACATTCAGAGTGTCCGCAAATCTTACTTTTTAAATTTCCTTGACTTTTCTCTGACTAATACTTCGTTTCAACTAACTATGAATATTTAAAGACCAGAATTCGCATCTTTTAACCCATCACCCTAGACTTATTTTTCTTTGGTCAATTTAATTCAACTCAATGTCCCACTCACCGAACAAATTGGACTTTTTACATTTTCTTACTAAACAATATACATCATTAAATAGGAGAATCAAGCACGTAAGAGAAAATGTACATAGTGGCTTGAAAATAATTTATTTTTTTATTTTTTCAATTTCTTGCTTTCGAACCAAGTTTTAAGCCTTAACTTTTTATCGAGTAACCATTAACCTCCTCAAAAAAATTTGTTTTGAGATGAATTTTCTAATCCAGTAAATTAAGCCGTCGAGCTTCGAGCTCGCGTTTATGGGAGGCGGAGCGCAATACAATAGATAAGGTTAGCCAGGCCGTCAGGTATTCGATGGTACCCTGACATGAGTTTAAGCCGAAATTTTTTTAAACGTTAGTTAAATAGTGCGATAGTGGCCTCTGAAAGGGAGAAGGATGAGGTGACACGTATTTTGAAGGGCCGGAACAACATAACGGGGCATTTTGAAGAGACGACCTTGGAAAAAGGAAGGGGTGAGTTGAAATTCGGTGCAATCAACTCACCTTTCCAAGCCCCCTCCCTTTAAAATGTACCATCATTTTGATCGAGACCTACTTGATCAAATGGTTAAGACAGTAAAGTATCGTACTATTTAACTAGCGTTAAAAAAAAATCATGTCAGCAAAGAAAGTTCGTTGACGACTAAATTTGCCACATTAGAAAATTCATCACCGGCAAAGTTTTTCGGATTAGAAAATTCATATCCGACAGAATTTGCCGGTGGGCAATATGTAGTGTTCTTGATGACAACTACGTGTATTTGCAGACAAATTTTTCTAATTGATAATAAATATAGTAAAGTATCATACTATTTAAGTAACGTTTAAAAAAATGAAGTGTCTAGTCGTCCAGCTTTTCCGACGAATAGACCAGGCGGGATGGATATTTCCCCCCTCTCCCTGGGAGCACGACCAATCAAGTTGCAAGATTCGCGCTATTCGTCCGAAAAACTGAACGACTAGTCAAGGCCTTGAAAAATCATGCCAGCAAAGAAAGTTGTTAACGACTAAATTTGACTGATTCAGTGTGGCCGCAAAACTTTATTTCACAAATTCCCTGACTTTTCCCTGACCATTAATATTTAAAGACCAGATTTCTAATTCTGTCACATTTTTGATATATAATCTTTTATAAATGGAATAAAACAATTTCAAAATATAATTTCTAAATTTATTATTCTCGTCAGTTATTCAAAGTGCCTCTTATAGAAATTGCCTAACTTGTGAGTTTTTTTCAAAATCCTTGACTTTCCCTGACCAACAAAATTCCTTGACTTTTCTCTGATTGGCAGGTTTTCCTTGACCTGCGGCCACCCTGTTAATTATGAAATTCATCACCAGCAAAATTTACCGGAGATATACACACTACGTTAACTTTTTAGGCTTTTTAAGCTACTTGTAAGTCAAAGCGAAGTGGTTTTTCTTTTATAAAATGCACCGAGTGCAATTCATTGAGCTGATTCAGAACTATGAAAAAGCCCTTGAAAAAAAAACAACTCCCATATAAAATTTTAAAAAGAAAATGAGTCCCTAGTTGATTTTTTAATGCAATGTATCTGCCTGTCAACCGTAAGAGGATACTGCAAAAAAGTACCAAGTTTTTACAAATGTTACGGGAAAATGTTAGCGAATTTTTAACGGAATAATAACAAGTTGTGACATTTAATTTCTAATATTGTATTCAGGTGAGTTATCTTAAATGGTGTCTTACATTACATTAATAAATATAAATTTATCTTAATGATTTATGAGTCAATCTTGATTAGAAAAAAAATACAGAAAATGACAGAAGATATTCATTTACGAGTTAGTTTGATCATTCCAAGCATATATTTTTTTTCGAATAAAAAATGTATTTGAAGAATTGAAACTAACAGGCTATTTAATCAACAATTTTTTTTTAATGTACTTTTCACATTTTTCTTTGCGAAATTTCCAGTTGGCCACTTTATTACATATCTAAAATTTGGTTTCTGAAAAGCAAGTTACAGTAGCAGCGATGCAAAGAAAATTGTCCAACTTTTACTGAAATTGTTAAGAAGGCATGCGAAATGTGGACCGCATGTCCATAAGCATGAGCAACAATACTGTGTATTATTGTTCCTTGATTTATCTGCTGTAACAGTACTGGATTTTTTAAACGTAGGATTCGAAGAAAGTGATCTATGTTTAAGAGAATGCTGTTGAAGTAAAAAAATATCTCTCCAATGTTGCGAAAGAACAAGATAGTAGTCACAGTTCTATCACTGCATGCACAATTTCTCTATGTACTTCTAGAATTAGGTTTTCATGATTATAGATCGACACACAATGACGAATTAAAGACTCCTCTAATGGTAGGAGATGAAACTCCACTACGAAGTAAAAGGTTCGAACACAACTGACCGATAAGTAAGCTTGCAGCTGTAATCAATAATAACAGCGATTCCACAAATCAGCCAATTAAGCGTGACTTCACGAAATCTTATTCCGCCACCAAGAGAATTTCATTTTGGGGCTCAGATATTGAAAGCTGACTACAGAATGAGGTATTAATGATAATATTGGTAGAAAACTACCACAACTGTGACCTTCGAGCTCGTCGGCTCGAGCTTCCGTCTCTATCGTTTGTGCACCTTTGTTGCACGACGTGGAATATGGATATGGAATTGAAGTGGGATCACACGTTACATTATTTACATTCTTCATCAGAATATCCGATTTAACTTTAAAATCGCTTGAAGAATTATTTTCTATCGCTTGCCCTCCAGACGTCGAAAGAGTTCTTTTGTTTTCTGTTCGTAGTTTTGTGCGATTAGAGATATTAATAATGCGAGAGTCGGAGAAACGAACATTATAAATTTTCGGAATATTGATGGCTGATTTTAAGGAAGCTTTTCGGTATACTTTCGATCGTGTTGCTGGCTTAGCCATCAATTGCGGGGAAGATACCGAACGCGTAGAATGACTGATGCTTATGCTACAAGAGTTTATGTTTGTTTCAGAGTTGTTCGTATTCATTTTAAGTAGACAAGAGAAATTTGAATTTATCGCATTTTCAAACGGCACAGGACTATAGCTCGACGCAAAATTGTGCTGATTTAAATTAAGAGAATGTGTAGAGGATGAAGGAAATATCAACGCATCTTTTTGTAGACAATTTTCTGGTATTACAATGCCTTTATCATAATTGTTATTATTGTTGTTCAATAAATGCAAAGTACATAATCGAGATTTTGTGTCCAATTCCGGCGTGAGTAGGGCTGAGTGATTAGTTTTTTCTGTAATATTGAATGGAGAATTAGTAGGGATGTTGATCAGTAAAGAGGACTGGGCCAGGGATGGAAGAATTTTCGCCTCGTTTTTTCCTGAACAGCAAGAAATCAACGAGGCGTCCATATACCCTCAGCTTGGAAATTTAGAGTAAAATGCACACGTCAGGTCGTAGTTTTTGAAACGACAATATTGTACATCTTTTCGCAGCCAATCGCCATCGAAATTGATGTATTCTGATTGCTCCAGCTCTTTAGGGCAATCAGCAGCCACAGATTCCTTGTTAGCGAAGATCGTAACTACAAACTTTCCAGGTTTAAACGTCTTTAGAACTTGATTTATGACTTCATCATAAGAAGCTTCAGGAATGTTGCTTTCGAATGATACGTAAGAGAATTCCGGTTCAGGCGTAATATGTATCGTCATGTAGCTGCCCTGCAATATAAAATTATAATATAAATCATAGATATGAAGATAAAAAGATGTAAATTAGTTTTTCAATCTTAATCGAGGGCAGAGGCGGACTGGCACATACTGGCAGCCGGGAAACTCTGGCTGCGCCCCCTGAGGCATGTAAAGGCGCTCTAAACATATTATACTTTTGAACAAATAAATCTATTTTAGATTGCAAACAAAGGAGAGAAAAGTATATCCAATAATAACCACGATTTACACATGTACTACTAGTATAATACTAGTACAGTAATATATAGTTTTCTCCAATTTATTTTCACACTTCCCCCAAAATATATTTCTGTTTAAAAAATATCATGTACTAGGGACGTCCATATATTTCTCAGGGGCATCCCTAATGCATGTATTGAATCAACTTATAGATCATACTTTTAAATAAACAAATTGTACATTTTATATTGTAGAGGAAAAAGGGAAAAGGACATTCTTGTCATGAAGTACAGTTTTCTCCAATGTTTTTCTTTTGCAACCTAAAATTTATTTAATTCATCAAAACTGTATAGCGGCACCTATGTAATCTGTATAAGTACATAGATTTCTTTTCACTAATCCCCGAATCTTGTTCCATTTGTTGAAAAAATAATTGTATAATTTTTTTTGTTAAAATAAGTTTAAACCGTAGTTTTGGGGTCCTAAACTCCAAACGATCAAATCTTTTAAGTGAGATTATTTTTAGAAGAATATTCTTAAATTGTGAAAAACCTCACTTTATAGGGGTTGAAATATCATAATGTGCAATTCGAAAAGATCTTATACGCAACTCTTTTGATCTTTTAGTGCTTTAATGACTATTAGAAAGTAAACAAATTCTACGTTCGCAGAAGAGCACAATTAACGTTAATGAAATGTTTTAATCTATATCGGATCTGTTTAAGGACCGCGGTTAAAACTACTTTTAATAATAAAAGAAAATTATACAATTATTTTTTCACCAAATGGAACATAACAAGATTAGTGTGAGTGATCAAAATAACATAACACTGGCTTTTTTTGGTCAAGCTACTAGGGCGCACCTCAGTCGATACAGCATATTTAAATAGTTTTGAGAACGTTTCTGTAATATTCTCAAAATCCTTTATGTAAATATCGTGTGCACACCGGAAAAATGAGGAAAAAGTGGAATTTTTATTTCAAAAAGTTCCAGAAGTCGTATGTCAACCGATTTTAGAGTCTTTTCCTAAACTGAAGCTAAGTAAATTTGTTATTTTAGTTGAAAGGTGCCAAAAAAGCATAATTTTCTATATTTGTGTTTCCTACTTTGCTTTCATTATTGACATTTCCTCGAAAACAAATAGAATTAGTATATTCACTCTCGATGAATGGAAATTCTCCTTATTGATTAAATTTCTTTGTATCTTGAATTTTCATATAGAGCCTAATGGATAAAACTGGCATCCCTGCTGCATTTTCCGTGTATTAATGCATTCATATACTGATTTCATCGTTAGGTTATGTAACATTAACAATTAATCACAACCCAAAACTAAACAACAATTGTCATTGTTAGAAATTGTTATAAATTGTTATAAACAACTTTTACAAACCAATTTACTCATTTCGTGTTTTCGAACACAGACACTTTTTTCAGTGAAATAATTTCTTTTCCTTTCAAGAATAATATCTTGATACAACAAATTGCGGAGGAGGGACGGAATCCGGGTTTGCCCTGTTGATCGTCCACGTGGCTACGGCCTTAAATTGTGCCTAAAAATTGGTTGAAAACATCAAATTAAGAGCAAATGATACTCTTTAAATCTGGACCAAGGACACGAATAAATATTACGTGATTGGTGAGTAATCATAAAAAAAGTTTACCCGTGGAATGGAAATTTCAGCGAAACTAGAAATGCGAGATTGGTCGCGTGCGTTAATTTGTTATCACAATCATTCTTTGAAAAAATAAATATTTGACCTTCATAAATGAAGGTCGACAATAAATTTTATTTTTTTCCGAATTTCGATTCCCTCGGTAAATATTTATATCGATGGCAACATTTTTTCCATAAATTGCCATCTATTAGAACTACAGTTTGCCAAAGTTTGAGTCCGATTGAAAAACTTTGGTTATCTCTTAATTATAATAATATTATTAAGAGTTACTCGCTGTTTATCGATAACCAAGAGAGAACTTGTCTAAAGTTTCCAATTTTATTATACCAAAAATGTTTTAAATAAAAAAAATTAATGGTTAGATTTTTTAAACATAAAATGAAGCTCTCCCCTTTAGGATCTGACGTTGCACTTGAAAACCGACAAATCTCGTACTTTTAGCTTCGCAGAAGCAACATGAAATTACTATTGAACTAAAAGGTCATCTTTTGAGCATACCGAAGGGTAAAGCCGACGATAGATCAAAAAACCAAACGACCCATCGCGCCTCTTTAGCGACGCCCCTGTTTCTGTCAATAATCCGCCTACGTTCAAGAAGGCAGATACTTTTTGGAGAAAGATTTACGAAGACATTCCGCAATGGCTGGTGTAAGGACGCACTTTACTCCTACCGAAGAAAGGCGACTTGTCCAACCCAAGAAACTACAGGCCAATAACATGTCTGAACATGCTGTCTCATCTTTACAGCTATCCTGAAAGACAGAATTGTTCCGACAATTGGACCTGTGTGGAGAGAGATCTACGAACAACATGAATCAAAAAGTCGTGTAGCACGCTGTCGGGAAACCCTACTAATCGACAGAAGCGTCTGTAAACCCGTGTAAAAGTATTTCGTCTTGGTTTTGTCTCCAAGACGTTCCATTTTGTCTCCCAGACATTGAAGTCTGGTTCTGTCTCATAAGCCAGACTTGCTAGACATCAAATTTCTGTCTTGGGTTTATGGTGATAGCTCTCAGTAGGGTGCATTCAGCAAGATGAACGGAACTTGTCTCAAGACATGAAGATTTCTGTTAAGTCTTGTCCAAAGGCCAATAAAAAGGGGAACAAATAATCTAGACTTAAATTTTTCAATGGATTTTTTGTTTAATTTTCAAAATAGCTATTTAAAAGTAAAAAAATCCGAATATTGTAGTTTTCTACAGGGTGTCCCAGAACTAAGTGTCCGGACTTATATGGCTGTATAAAAAAATAAAAAATAAACCGAAACTTCTTTTAGCAAAAATATATCGAAGTTTTAGTTTTTGAGTTATGAAATGATTAAGCTGACCAATCAGGAGCGCCGCATAGAAAGTCTTACGTGCGTGCGAGAGAGCCAACGCTGTTAGTGACGGCTGCTTCTCTACTCGGTATCCCCACTCTGAGAGCCCGCTGTACGTTCGACACGGTGCAGTGCTATGTGGCGTTCCTGATTGGTCCAGCTTAATCATTTCATAATTCAAAAACTAAAACTTCAATACATTTTTGCTAAAGGAAGTTTCGGTTTCTTTTTTTTCTTTTTTATGCAGCCATATAAGTCCGGACACTTAGTTCTGGGACACCCTGTATAAAGATCTCCTAAACCGTCAGGAATACGGAAAAACGGACAACATTTTCGGAATTTTCGCCAAATAAGTGTAATAGTAACAATAAATGAAATAAAATGGATTCATTCAATATGAATATTGTATAATAAATTTACAAAATTGTTTAAACATAAATAAGAATTAGCTTTTATGACGGTATAAGGAAGACCCCTTTCGCCAGGCCAGGTAGGCAATGGGAACCTTATTCCTGGTTCGAGAGATGAATTAAGTCTGGCTCCGTCTCATAAGCCAGACTTCCCAGGCGTCTTCAACAAGTTTTGGAAATGTCTTAATTGCCCATCATCAAGACGAAATCCAAGACGAAATATTTTTACACAGGAAGATGCTGCAGCCTACATTCGCAATCTGTCGGAAAACCAGATTTACTATTTTATCTGAAAATCAACGTGTGACAACTAACAGCGTCACCTTCCAAAGGGGCGTCTTTCAGGGTGACACCATGAGCCCTCTTCTCTTTCGCATCACACTTTTGCCACTATCTCTATCATTTTAGCCGAATATTCTTGGAACATTTCCCGCAGCTCCCTTATAAGGTCTCGATACCTCTCCCCCTTTTTCTTCTCCTTGACTCTGATGTTGGCGTCGGCCGGAACCGAGGATTCGATCACGAACATAATTCGGTTCTCTTTGACAAGGAGTACGATGTCAGGCCTCGTGTGTACAATAGGGACTTTTAGCCTGAATTGGTAGTTCCAGTAATTTTGCACAACTCGTTCTCGACAATTGACTCTATCTCTCTGGAAGCGTTCGGCAAGACAGGACCGCGGTGAACACTAGTGATGCTGTTGAACGATATTTTCCGATACAGAGACGATACCGAGACGACACTGACCTACCAGTCTCGGTTTGGTATCGCTAAGTTTCGTATCGTATCAGTATCCAACTTAATACCTACTAATCCCATCTCTCCAAAACTTTACGGAGTCCCAAAAATCCACAAAAACAATATTCCACTGAGACCGATCGTCAGCGCAATAAACTCTCCACCTTACAACCTAGCAGGCTACCTCACCAAAAAACTAAACCCTTTCACAGGAAACTCTGTCACATACGTCCAAAATTCCTTTGACTTTATCAAAAAGATACAACAGGTTCACATTCAACCCCAAGACATCTTAGTGAGTTTC
>JAUMHM010000005.1:50823544-50840691 GCA_032362435.1 Melikaiella ostensackeni
ATTCATGTGCATTGTGCTAATTTGCAATTTGTTTCAAGAATCTGTAAGATAATAATTTAAATTCCACTACATTATTGACATGTGAGTGGATCTACGTCCCAGAGGCAGTACGAGTACATTATTACAATTGTTTAAGTTAATAATGAATCGCATGGAAGAATAGCTAATCTACAAGTGTCTAAGCTCAGACACTTTCAAGCTCCCATGTGTGTGAGAAATTTTATTAGAATTATTTTGACGTTTTAAATGTATACATAATTACCTAAATCTGTGGCTATATAATAAAGCCCTAAACTATTATCGACTTAAACTAATTTTTCAGGAGACATTAATTTCTTTTCTAGGATAAAGTTCCGAATAGCCCTAGCCTCCGATTTTTTTGAAACTCCGTATATTTATGTATTTTGACGCGCTGATTACGAGAATCATAGTGAAAATTGGCGCAAATTTTAGTTTCATGGTAGAAACCATAAAAACTCCATAAAAATCATGGTCTTTCACGTTTATCTCGAGAACCATTGAAAATTTAAAAAAAATAATTTCGACAAAATTTGTAGACCTAGTCAAAATACACATGTGAGGTTTCATCCAACTTTTTCGTACGCGTGAAAGTTTTCGAGATATTTGATGATAAATATGAAAATTTCATAACTAGGCCCAGCCGAAAACGTAAGTATACCTGTGACCAATCACTGCAATTATACGTTTTTTTACTTAATTTTATTTACGTCTTCCCACGAGAGATTAGAAAAGGGTAGGGGTTTGATCAACATCATTTCTGCGGGTACACAAAGGGGTGCCTTTTCGCCTCCAACGAAAAGTTGGAAAGGGGAAGGGGTTTGACCAACATTATTTCTGTGGATAGACAAAGGCGTGCTTTTTCGCCTTCCACAAGAAGTTGGGAAGGGCAAGGGGGTTGACCAACATTATTTCTGTGGCCAGACAAAGGGTTGCCTTTCCGCCCCCACGAGAAGCTGGAAAGGGGAAGATGTTTGACCAACATTATTTCTGTGGATAGACAAAGCGGTGCTTTTTTGCCTTCCACAAGAAGTTGGGAAAGGGAAGGGGTTTGACCAACATTATTTCTGTGGCCAGACAAAGGGTTGCCTTTCCGCCCCCACGAGAAGTTGGAGAGGGGAAGGGGTTTGACCAACATTCTTTCTTTGGCCAGACAAAGGGGTGCCTTTCCGCCTCCCACAAGAAGTTGGAAAGGGGAAGGGGTTTGACCAACATTATTTCTGTGTATAGACAAAGGGGTGCTTTTTCGCTTTCCACAAGAAGTTGGAAAGGGGAAGGGGTTTGACCAACATTATTTCAGTGGCCAGACAAAGGGGTGCCTTTCGGCCCCCACGAGAAGTTGGAAAGAGGAAGGGGTTTGACCAACATTATTTCTGTGGATAGACAAAGGAGTGCCTTTGCGCCTCTCACAAGAAGTTGGAAAGGGGAAGGGGTTTGACCAACATTATTTCTGTGGATAGACAAAGGGGTGCTTTTTCGCTTTCAACAAGAAGTTTGAAAAAGGAAGGGGTTTGACCAACATCATTTCTGTGGATAGACAAAGGGGTGCTTTTCCGCTTTCCACAAAAATTTGGAAAGGGGAAAGGGGTTGACCAACATTATTTCAGTGGCCAGACAAAGGGGTGCCTTTCCGCCCCCACGAGAAGTTGGAAAGGGGAAGGGGTTTGACCAACATTATTTCAAGGCCAGACAAAGGGGTGCCTTTCCGCCCCCACGAGAAGTTGGAAAGGGGAAGGGGTTTGACCAACATTATTTCTGTGGATAGACAAAGGGGTGCCTTTCCGCATTGTAATTGACGCAACTGATGTAATTAAATACATCATACATAATACATACGTCAAAAATACAAACGTTTTCGGCAGGGGTTAGGTATGAAATTTTCATCTTTATCATCAAATATCTCGAAAAATTTCACTTGTACAAGAAAAAATTGATGGAACATAAAATGTGTATTTTGACTAAGTCTACAATTTTTGTTGATACTATTCTTTAAAATTTTCAATCGTTCCCAAGATAAATGTGAAAGACCATTATTTTTATGGTGGTTTTATGGTTTATGGGGGGGCGGGGGTCACCTAATGATTATACTTCTCCCTTACTTGAAAAGCTAAAAATCATCATTCGAATCTGAACATGTTTACATGTTAAGCTCTATAAGAGGGAAAAGCGGTTTGAGTGGGCGTATACAAATCAAAGAGACTTTTCTTTAACTTAAAGCCGATGAATATTTTTCTTTGATACAAAGAAAATTTTTTCGAATACAAGAATCTTTCCTCTGAGTGTAGAGAGTACAGATTTAGAGCGTTTCTCGTCCTGAAGATTGCCATACTAAAATCGCATGAATTCGAGCAAGAGATGTGTTGCAATTTAAGTATGATACGATTCAATGCGAAATTCGGAACAGATTTTTCTCGGTGAAGTTATTGTAAAAGTATGAATTTTTCTTACAAAACTCTCCACAAAATTAATGAAGATCATTGTGAAAACAATTTTCTTGGCAAAATATTTAAATTTGTGGCTTTTTCAAAGCTACTTAATAGTGCGTTTAGAATTTAAGTTCATCGCAAATTTTAATTAAGAATGGTTAATAATCATTTCTATAAACAATTTCTATAAATAAAGGAACAAATTGTGAATTTGAATATTTTGCCACAAAAATTGTTTATGACAATGACCGTTGTTAATTTTGTAGGGAGTTTTGTAACGAAAATGTACTTTTGCAATAACTTTAAGCTAAAAAATCTGCCCGCCGCGCAGGTGTATTCTCATTGCGCGCTTTGCGTGCAGCTCGCTTCGCTCGCAAGTTTGAGCGCGCGTAGGGCGCGCGTCTATCGGATCTCGCGCTTCGTGCTCGGCTTAGTTCACAGTGTAAGGCATATACAGAAGCTTACTTGCAAATATTACAAAATTGTCGAAACCTCTACTTTTAAAGAAATTGTTACATTTGTTTTGATTTTAGATTTAAAACAAAATTAATTTACTTAAGGCTCTATCGACCTTAAGGAACACATTCTCATTATAATACTCGCGCTTCGTGCTCGATTTTTTATATGTATTTATAAAATTCTCTAATAAATTATATCACCAAAATTTGAATTTTCGACTTTTCAATAACATTTTTGATATTTAAAAGAAAAACCGTGAGTTCTATCAGAAAAAGACTAGAGACGATTTTGTAGGTCTTTTCAAAAAGAACAATTTATTTTTTATACTTTTTTTCTTATGTTGCATAGTTTAGCCGGAAAATAGAATTTTTGATTTTTTTAAATGCTTATCACGATTAAAACAAAAACTATACCTCTTATCAAATAATGGTCTGAAATAAATTTGTAGATCTTATTGAGATGAACAATTTTTCTTCTTAATATTTTTTTCGCATTTCGCATAGTTTTTCTAGAAAATGGAATTTTTAAATTTTTTATAATATTTTCATGAATGTGTATAGGGGGGATTATATTGACTTTCAATCGTAAAATTATTTTGGAATTTTTGGTGATCGAATTGGCTTTAAGGTCCAATGATTGAATACAATTTAAATTGCTTCAGATGTTTCGGCACACGTTAGTGGCCCTCTTCAGTAAATTTTATTTCTTCGTGCTACGATGTTGTTATCGAAAGTTATCGATTTAAACGCATGGAGATGAAAATGTTTTGGGGAAACACGTTCTCTTCTGTACCGAAGTAGGAAGATCCTCTGGTTCGAGTTCTTAGCTAGGGTGACATTTGCCTTGGACCATTCCTTGAGGTTTGAAAGGGCATCCCCGTATTGTTCTCTGACTTCTTGAAAAAATCCTTCGTCCTTTCTTAACCTTCATACGTTCGCGCGGGCGGTCAAGTGACCGCCTTTTTGGAATTTCGAATAACGCGCTCACCAACGAGCTTTGGGTGAGGTGGGAGGGGCATGTATTCTTTATTTACCCTTACGACCGCTGGTTCCGGCTCAAGTTAGGTTGACCCACCCCCCTCATCCCTCTCAGTTTCAAGTTACAAATGTCACATTATGTACTTTTTCTTCAAATGGCATTTTTTAAAGTTGATGCTACAAATTTACTTCTTCATGTGCCAGAGTTACCTCCTTATGTAACAATTGTACTTGGGTCTATTCTAGTTTCATTCTAGTTTCACTGAAAAATTTATATTTTTGCCGAAAAAAAGTTGAAAAAAAATTATTTTTCGAGCTTAAATCTATATTATGTTGATGGCTAACTGTATGTTGTTTAAATACAGAATTTTGATCAAAAAGGTGTTTGCCGAATTGTATCGAAGTTCCTTTGCTTTCATGGCAGTGAATTATTCACGAAAAGTATAGAAAACAGCATGATAATCATGAAAAAACATAGGCGGTCAACTGACTGCCCGCGAGAGCGCCGGTGTGACTCAAGTTGGCGCGAACGCATGAAGGTTAAGTTATAATTGCCCGTAGTATCCATAATGTGTATAGGGGAGATTATATTGACCCTCAATCGTAAAATTATTTTGGAATTTTTGGTGATCATTAAAATACAAATCACTAATCACATTATTTTTGACAATATAATAGGCCGTAAAATCATTGTACAAAAACCAGTGATATCCCCCTAAAAAAAACTTTTAAAAAGTAAAAACAGTTTGGCAGAACGATGGTACTTTTTCAATGTAAAGAAAGAAAGATGCAATGATAAATAGCAGATCTCAAAAATAAAGGCACTGGAACATGATTCACAACAAATATCCACTTATCCTCCATTCCATTCCACGCACAAAAATTACGAAAAGACCCGACAACCCGCTTTTTATCTGTACGTAGTATACATAAGCTAGACGCTCTGACTTGGAAATGTAAACGATTGACATAGCACCGTCATTCAGAATAGATAAGATAAAAACAATTGATGATGGCTTCGCCATCATCAATTCATCATCAGAGTAAAAAGCGGGTTGTCGGGTCTTTTTGTAACTTTTGTGCATGGTATGGAATGAAGGATAAGTGGATATTTGTTGTGAATCATGTTCCAGTGCCTTCATTTTTAAGATCTGCTTTTATCATTGCGTGTTTCTTTCTTTACATGGAAGAAGTACCATCGTTCGTGAGAAGTACAAAATATTCCCCGCCCGTCCGGTATCACTACTTATTGTTGAGATCTGTTCTTGTAATTATTGAAACAGGGGATATTTTCTGTAACGTGGAGCAATATTTTTCATGTATTTGTTCGTGATGTGTTATTCAGACATGAGGTTTTTTCAAACGGGTGGCTATATGAACAAAATGTTTCTTGTCCTGTGAGGCCGCCAAACATTTTTCACTTTTTAAAAGTTTTTTTCAGGGGGATTTCATATTTTATTAATCCAACAGTCTTTCGACCAATTACAGGATTACATATCTATATTAATTATCACATAGAACATTCGCAGCAAGTTTATATTTCAATGTTCATATTCGAAGATTTATATGTTTTGATGTAAACTCAAATGGATTATCACAATGTTTATTTTTGAATATTATATAAATTTAGATATAAGGCTCAATGAAAGTTAATAAATTAGATAACGACATATGGACCATATCAAAAGGAGCTGTATATTTTCCGCTCATTGTGTTTACAATACCAGACATTCTATTTATAGGCGTACTGATAATTCATGTAGGTTTCTTTTTTGTAGTTTCAAAGTGAAAAGGCACCTCAAAGCGAGTGTCATGTGGAGGCGCCAGCCATGGGAACTCAGCTAGTAAATAGGGACGGTCAAGAAAGCTTTTATTAGTTTCAAGAGAAATGAAATGGAGTGGATAGTCCTACGGTTTTTCAATGTCCAGTAGGGCGCAGTAAAAAAATTTTTTTTCATTTCTGATTGGAAGGGAGTGGAAAAGTTGTTGATTGGGTTCAAAATAACTTGCCTAAAGTTTCATTCTAAAAAATTCTAACCTCACCCGCATCGATGATATGCATGATAATAACGAAAAATCGCACAATTCTCCTTATTTTATGAAAAAAAAAAACAATATTTCTAAGGCTGGAATTGGTAGAAAAAGTTGTATACTGTAACTGGATTCGTAACTGCGTATAGTGTATACCCCGTCATAAAATTTCTTATGTTCCCAAAATGAATCTAAAGTTGCAAAAAATAATACAAACTTGACTTTTCGCTATTTCCTAACAGCTATTGCTTGTTTGCCGACTCCCTGCATATAAAAAATTATTATATGTTGCTGGACATGTGTATAGAAGATTTAACTATACAAAATATTTAATAAATCAAAACTATGCTCATTTTCTGCAAAGTAAAATTATGAAAAATGTAAAAGAATCGGTTTCTTCACTATTGTGAGAGTGTGCGTATATGTGTTTCTTTAGGAGTATATTTTCTACAATCCTATGAATTGTATTCTGGTAAGAAGCCATAAGAAAATATTAATGCAAAGAACTAAAATATATTTGGTTTAACTTTGGTTCCAGAAAATGCCAAAATACAATTCAAAGGATTGTAGGAAATGTACTCCTAAAGCAATACATAAACGCAAACTGTCATAATAGTGAGGAAACCGATTCTTTAACTTTTCTACCAACTTCCAATTAGAAATTAAAAAAAAAAGATTTTTTCACTGCGCCCTAATGTCCATACTTTAAGCCTGTCACAGTGTTCAATGTGATCAGCACCGGGTAGTAGAAATTTACCGTTTATTTCACAATTCAAAAATTTCAAAGATTTTTTTTACGCTTATCGATTGAATCGACCAGATATTCCGCTGAGTGATGCCATATCACAGATCCATATTCAGGTTTTGATCTAACCAGCGCAGAGTACAGAGAACTCGGTGCAAGTGGGTCTCTGAATGAATAACAAGTTCTCACTGCCCTATTGGCTCCTTTGAGTAAGTAAGCAATATTAATGTCAAGATGTAACGCATTTTCTATATTCAAGCCCAAGTCTTGCATAAAGTTGACCTTTTCGAGAATGCACCCGTTTATTTCATATTGAATATTGATATTAGTGAGTTTACGAGATAATCACGTTACATCATAGAAATCATAGCAATCTTGTGTTACATTTTGTATATTATTATTATTTGGCACTGAAATAATAATGAAATTGTTTGATTTACTAAAATAAATTGTTTTAAATTAATCAGAGCGAAATAATAAGGCATACAATTATCCACTCCTAGTAAGTAGACGAAAGTTAGCACACAAAATATCGTACGTTTTAAATGATACGTAATTTAGTCGACACGAATTTTTCTTTTTGTTTATCGTGATAAGTTTAATATCGAATTTTTGCAATGGGGTTAGGTTTTTCAACTCTGATCACCAATTTTAGTTTTTGTAAGAAGTATCTTCAGCGGAATTCACATGTTGTGCGTAATCGTGCACAGGTGATATCAAAAGAACAGAGTTCATACGCAGTGCCATGCTTAAGAAAGATCAATAAACCAAGAGGTAGAGATATACCAGGGATTTCCTATATATAGATACATCACTTATCCATGCACTAGGTCAAGTTATATAGCTGAGTACTTCTCAACTTTAATGGGTCGGAGGAAAATCACACATTTCCAGTCTGATTGTAAATTCTAACAGTCCAAGAGAACAGAAACTTTACATTTTGGGATATGTCTAAACACTTCAAGTTGACATATCATAATGCCAGCCTCTCAAGACTCACAAAAAAAATGTTCGGTCATTTCACGGTTTTCAAAAATTTGTCTTGGTTATTTACATTTTCAAATCAAAAACCTTCAGAACCAAATAATTTATGATTTGAAGCATTCAATTCAAAACAATTCTAACAAGGAGAAGGCCTCCTCTGCGACATTGACTTTTTGATGAGACTATCATCAATCGATAGTACGTCAAAAATAATTAGACACGTGTCCCAGCTTCTTTATGAGTGGACCCTTGTTTAAGAATTATGAGCGTTTGAAAATCACGGTTGCCGCGGCTGCCGAAGGTCTACTGAATCGCACCCGGTTGCTTTCACCAAGCGCCGCCAGTTCATCGGTAAAGCGACTGCCTAGCGACCACGCTGCTGCTGGTTCAAATCTTTTTGCCGACATTTCTTTTGATATTTTTTTATATTTTTCGCATTGTAAACATATCAAATAATCATTTTTTGATGCCGCCCCGGCGATTAAAATTTTTTATTCAAAAACAGTTAAATTATTGGGAAATAACTATCATGCATGAGAATCGACGACAGGGGCAGCTGGCCCGCTTCTCTCCCCTCTTCCATGAATCGTGACAATGGGTCCTAAACCGGATTCAAAAAAAGCAGAATAAATACGTACACTCATTTTTCCTGAATTTAACCGCAGATGTCTCTTTTTACGCTATAAAATTTAACACGTTGCTTCTGATGGGTATAACATTTCTGCATGATATTTATTCCCCAATAATTTAACGATTTTTGAAACAAAAAAATTTAATTACCAGGGGAGCATCAAAAAATGATTATTTGAAATGTTTAGAGTGCGAAAAATATTTTTAAAATGTCGACAAAAAGATTTGAACCAGCGGCAGCATGGTCGCTAGGCAGGCCCTTTAACGCTGCATCGGCGGCGTTTGGTGAAAGCAATCGCGCGCGACTCGGTGGACCTTTGACAGCCGCGGCGGCCGTGATTTTCAAACTCTCATAATTCTTAAACAAGGGCCTACTTACAATCTCCAAACGAAAAACATTTTCAACTATACAATTCCAAAGCAGAAGTCATAAAAATTATACAATTTTCATTTCGAGGCCCTCGAACAAAGAAACAATTAGAACTAAACATTTAGAAATCGTGTTTAGTTGATTAATAATTGTACAAATAAAATTTCTAACTAGGACAATTTTTAATGCTTTAATTACAAATTTCACAACTCGAAGGCTTTTGACTTTTAGTTAAGTTTACATGGGCATATGTCTAGAATATTTCACATTAATGTGCCTCAAAGACATTTAAGTAATTTTAGTAAATTAAAGAAAAATGTTTCGGGGTATAGTGTGGAGTATACTGTAAAAATGGTTTCAAATAGATTAACACTCTAGACCAAAAGTAATTGAAGTTTCAATGTTCGATTTTCAATGAAGTCAGCTTGTCTCAATGCACATATTCTTATGCTTTTTATACTTAAAAACTAAGGCGATACAAGATAAGGTGATAAAACATCGTATGTATTTCAAGCTAATTGAATCAAAATCATGTTTAGTCAATAAAATCCGTATTTCGTTCAATCCAAACAAAGTTACAGACTTTAACATTTTGTCCCTCGATTTTGATACTTCGACCGTTAAAGTTATATTTACACAGTTTATTTGGAGAAGCAAGCTTGCACACGTGAAAAAACTATTGGAAGTTGAAATTCAAGTAATAATAAAGAAAAGGAAACAACCTAAATTAATGTGCGCATTTGCTTCTCAAAGGAAAAGTATTTCGAAAAAATAAATCGTCTGCCGTACAAAATATAAAAACGACCATTATAGACATGATACTCCTTGAAGTATAATTTAAAGTTATGAAAAAGTTTGCAAGTACCTACTCGTGGTACTTATTTAGTCTTCTGTAACTGTGCTACCCGAACGAACACGTATTTACCAATTTATAGCAAAAATTTTTTTTTCATAATGGTCGACCGTTATCAAAATTTGAAAAAAAATTATTCAACGTGAAGTTGCTAATTCACAAAACTCGAGTGACGTCACAGAAGAAAACTCTCATATTCTTAGTTACAAATTCAAATAGTTATAATGATTAGCCTAGAGCCCTAGAGGTTAGCTTTTTACATCGATGAATCCTTGTACGAATAAGTGGAACCTGCTGAGGGAAAAGCAAAGAGGAAATAAAAACCAAAAATTAGGGCTGCTAAGCGTGACGAATGATTAGCATAAAAATTCTCCTAATTAATTACCCAATACTTAATTTCGTTACAGAATGTTATTTTCATTTTTAAATTTCCGTTTACTCGAGGCTCTGATGACTTTAATCGTGATATGTATAATAAATAATAAACAACCAATCTGTTGGAGAAATTGGAGGTTCCATGAGCAGCGACATGGAAATATAAAAAATAAAAATTACGAAAATCCATTACAATACAACCATGAAGACCACAAAATAAGGGCCACTTAAATAATAGAAGCGAGAATAAAAAATTTAACAATGCGACAAGATGAAAGATTTACTGACGCTTTATGGAATGCACCAAAAAATGCACAATTAAAAGACATTCGACCATCACGGTAGATAGACTGCAAACTGGAGATTAGAGAGTTTTAGACTACTAATCCCACATACGAGAGCTTAGCATGGAGGTACCGGCGTATAGAAGTAAAACAATTTTGAAAATTTCACTTGCCGCCATCTTGGATTTTTTCAAAATGTTCATCTTTTGGGATCATCGGAATGGTTTCTTGAGCCAAACTTGTTTTTATATTAAAGTATGAAGATATTGAACTGAAAAATGCAGAAATGAGGTATTTTTGAAATAATTAATTGGCCGCCGTCTTGGATTTTTTCAACATTTCGAATTTTCTCGTCCATGACTCACTTTCAAATAATTTATTACATTTTCTACAATGTTTAGTCATTGTTAGTTAATAAATATAGAAAACTACATTTTTACCGAAATTGTTGGGTCCGCTATTTTGAAAATTTTCGAAACTTCAAGCTTGTTACGACCGTCTGAATCTCTCCGTCACCCCCACTACTATCCAGGGGCCATACGTGTTACTAGCACACGTGGGACATAGCGCAGCGTCCAGGTCCAGCGTATATTCAGTTCTCTTCCAGCCTTCGAGGAATAAAGACGTCTTCAATTGCTGTGCGCAATTCCGTTCTCAAAATAAAATACCTACTCATTATTTACCACGTAACATTTTTTGGCGATCCTGACAGGATCAACTTTTCGAATCCTCACATTCCACGGAATCATTAGAAGAGGATATCTCATAAAAGTTCGATCACTGAGTAAGAACCCCGAAGTAAAAACCAATTTCTACGGAGGTTCGAAAGATTCAAAACTCTGGACTTATCCACGGGAAACCCGATAAAAAGAATAAAGTACTAAAATTAACGTTCAGGAAACATTCAAACGAATTGAAAGAGGCCCGCAAACAGGCGAAATAGATAACTGTCTATTACCAAGAGACAACGCCACATAGCATCAGCCAGGAAGCCGATACGTCAGCACCCGGAACGCCCGCTTCCAGACAAGGAGAGAAGGAAGTCCACGGTCATCCACTCGACTCATCTAAAGAAGAAGCGTTGCTGTAAGCATTAGTAGATTGACGAGTGAAAAGGTTATAAACTACGGTGACACTATCAGTCCTTCTAACCTTCGTTGCATGGGGACGGCCTATCGAGATAGAATCGGCAAGGTAAAGTTTCGGCCTAATCGAGATAGAACCGGAAAGTCGGAATTTAGAGACCAAAATAGGATAGTTGGTATACTCCTGATGCTCCAGAGCACTGTCACCTTTAATAAAAAATCGACTGACTCGAAACTTCATGTGTACTTGCAATAGAGCGATTGGATGAAGTTAGAGTGTAAAGGACAAAGTCTGAAGCAAAACTTAACATTGTATCGCGACACTACACTCGTTTCACAAACAAAGGTAAAAACACACACAGCACACTGGCATTCCAGCAGTTTGTCACGCAGGCATTCCAGCGGCTTTGAATACAGACAGATAACACTCAGGGTAGCAACTCCACATCTGCCGGAGAGATAAAATCCACCCTCAAAACAGCAACTATGTCTGAGAGTATTCCCATTGACGGAGTCAATTCCCATCTCCCACTGACTACCGAGCAGATGCTTGAAAGACATCTTTCCGAAATCAGCTCACTGAGAGGAAGAGCTGCAATAGGACGGAAAGCGGGAATGAAAGGAGAAATGGAGACGGACCACGAAGGAATCTTAACGTTGGACAGAGGAGATGTGAGTGTGGTTGGACAAACTCTGCCTAGACCGACATCAGGAAAAGCAAAGGAGTAAAAACGCTTGAGTCTGCACACACCCTTAGGAGTGAGCAAGAGGAAACTCAAAGGAGAGACCAGGGAATCGAAGCAAGAAACCTGCGTGAACTATCGCATGCTCGCAGGAGAAAGCCAACAATAGCGGACAGAAGGGAGCAGGGAAGCAACCCAACGAGTGAAGAAGACAACTTGTGTAAGCCAACACGCGTCCGCGGAAAGAACTCGCGAGAACGGAAAGCATAGAACAAGGAAGCAACCTAACCGATGACAAAATCCCGGCTCGCGACGCTATTAGGACAATTAAGCCCCTAAATGGACAAGACGATGCCGGAGTTGAGGAATTCATCAGGAAAGTGCAAAGAATTAGGCAGCAGTGAAGTCAACCACACCTACTGCTAGACTTTATATTGTCGGAGAAAATTTAAGAAACAGCTGCGAGGGCAATTCGTTTCAACGAGATTGACAACTACGTGGATTTATATGAAGTCCTGCGTGAAAACTTGAAACGAGTAGGCTTAGTGAGCCACATGAGAAGCAAGCTTGATAGCGGTGAACAAGAAACGACCAAAACCACGCATAATTTTAATATACGATTCAGAGGAGTGATGAACGAACTTAAATATGCAGTTCAATCCTCACATAACAGACCTATGAAAAGAAGAATTGCCCTTGACATAGAAGAAATTAAGTGCCTTGAGAAATACTCAATGAATCGAAGACGTGAAATAGGCTTACAGGTTGAAGCCCAGAAACCAACAAATATCGGAGCAGCACAAAATATGGCCACTGAGATGGAAACTTGGTTAAGAGAGAGTCAACCGAGAGTACCGACACGTGACCCCCAATACCAATTCAAAAGGGAATTCAAACCAGCAGACAATACACAATCCCGATTTCAAGCAAATACAACACCAAGAGCTCCAAACCAAACAATGTCACTAGTTGGCTGATAGACGATTTCAAGAACAAGAAATTAAGTATAATACAACTACACTTTGGAGACCCTACGTTTACACCCAACGAAAGGGAAGAAATGGTAGAAATGATAAACTATTTGTCCAACTAATACGCAGACTCCAGTTTCCACTCATGTTTCAATAAGACACGCGAACTAACTAAACAAGAAAAGAAAAAAGTCGTGAGAGAAGCTCACGGCTAAATTCAGCTATAGGGGAATTTGAGGAAAAACATCGCACACGTCATCACTTTAATAATACGAATCAAACTATCAGCATGTAATCGACATCAGCAAACTAACAGTAGCTGTCGTGGAAGAATTGTTTACCTACATCCTGGGAATCACAATTTTAGAAAAAAGGAAGGTCTATTAAAACACATAACTCGAATCCCTGAGAAAACAGCCTGCGTGTTTCTATCCATCATCCCCGACCATGAATATGTAATCCACTATCGGACTTCTATGTCCGAACAGACAAAGTAACTATAGACAAATGTAAAGCTATTAGTACATACCTTATTTGTAAACGAAACCAGCCAAACATTAAGTTATTAGAAAGTGAAAATTGTCAAGCAAGTCTTTTAAGCGATACGCGACACCCTCTTGTAACCTTTCCCCCTACCTTCTGCATAAGGAAACTTTTATCCCTCCCCGTGACGAATACATAATCATACCGACAGTAGATATAAACTTAGACATCGTATGCGGGGGAAACGTAAGAATACTCGTATAACTGTCAAAACTAGCACTCTGATTAGTGGAGTAAATTGCCAGCTGTATAACGACTAAAACGAATTAGACTTACCCAGACTTACCCAGACATTTAGAGAATAAACAAACATGTACAATAAATGTAACCAATGATGTTAATTGCGAACATCAAAATCTATACAAACTAAATGGACAATTAATATAACTGCCCAAACAAATAAATGTAGACGAATTGAGAAGAGACACACTAAGCCTGGATGATACTCAGAATATATTAGACCGAATATCAACGCACAGGCGAATAAAAACTTGTAAGCTAGTCTGGAGTAAATCCAATATTTGGTCTGAATCGCGATAGCTTGCACTGTATTGTTTTCCCTATACAAAAGCGAAATATTAAATGCACTCTCTAATTGTATCCATGAGAAAATCTACTTATTTTGTATAAAGAACAAAAACGACGTACAACCGCATATAGTAACTTACGCGACAAGCGCTTGACCACTGATCGAAACAGGTCTCACATTCAAATCTAGAAAGGTAAAACTATAGATTTTGGAAGACCAAAAATTGTCTAGAAAGGGAGGTGTTACGACCGTCTGAATCTCACCCCCCACCCTCACTACTATCCAGGGGCCATACGTGCCACTAGAATACGTGGGCCATAGTGCAGCGCCCAGGCCCGGCGCCTATTCAGTTCTCTTTCAACCTTCGAGCGAGAAAGACGTCCTGAATTGCTGTGCGCAATTCAGTTCTCAAAACAAAATACCTACTCATTATTTACCACGTAACTAGCTTTTCATAATCAGAATTTTTCAAGTATTAGAGGGAGATTTTCGTCCTATGTGGGCGATTGATTTGAATAAAAATTGAAAATGTTGCGTAATTTAAACGTTTTTACACAATTTGTGCCATGTTAATCTCATGGTAAAATTGTGAACCGATTTGTCTAAGACTTGGAGGGCTTTCTACTTTTGGGCATTCAAAGCAATATCGCAAATGATAGTAAACGAATTTTCCAGAAAAATGTTCACCATGTAAATGAGAACCAACCTGTTGTATAATGCGAGCAAAAAGTGTTCCTCAGCAAAAACAAATTCAGCTTAATTTTCCTTTAATATTAATTGAATTACCCAAAAAAATTCAGTTTAGAGACAATGAATGATTACTGTACTATTTTGCCTATCTACCAGTCGAAAATTAAGGAACTACTTAATTTGTGAAACAGTCTTACTTTCTGCTACGACTACCCTTGGATACATTCTTAAAACAGAAAGATTGTTTGAATATATTTTGGCTTAGGATACGTGAACTCGGCAACATTTATGTAAAGTTCGGAAAATTATATAATTTTATTATATTAAATTTTATATTAAAAAGTGCATACATACCTCGACCTCGTCAAAACCGGCAAAACGCTCTACAAGATTTAACAGTGGTTCCAAACACTGTAATGGCGTAGTGGTACCGCATGTCTTTAAAATTAGCCTGCGTTTCGAAACAAACATGCTGCTCTCGCTGAAACACAAAAAACGAGATTGGATTGAACATTTAGACAAATTATGTAAATCTGTGCACTGTATTGGACAGCAGAAGAGAGCAAAGAGAGTACCTACATTGAAATGATAGCTTCTTCAGTCTATCATGTCCAAAAAGTTGGCACCGCAATCTTGAATTTAAAAAATCTGCCCGCTTCGCGGGCACATTCTCATCGCACACTCTGCGCGCAGCTCGCTTCGCTTGCAAGTTTGAGCGCGCCTTGGACGCACGATTCGGTCGTCACGCTTCGCGCACCGACACATGTGGATCTCGCACTTCGCGCTCGGTGTTATATGTTCTTCATGTACAAATAACTAAATCGTTTTTGATTTCAAACGAAAAAGAGAATTTATTTTCTTAAGAATCTATCGGCTTTGAGGAATACATTCTCATCATACTATTCGCGCTCGACTTTCTGCGTTCACTGTATAATATATACAATTGAATAGTTAAAAAGATGATTAAAAAATTATCTTGATTATTCACGATCGGTCCTGTAGAGAAATGTTTAAAGGCAATTTAATTTGACCTTTTAGGAGCACAAATTCTACTCTTTTATATATACGTTGTTGCGTAGATGTCGACCAGTGTAGAATTTAATGTAGAAGGTGGAAATAAGTGTTGTTTTCATCATCTGGTCCTTTGTAAAAAGCTCTTTATTGAGCTCAATAAATAATCCATATATGATCACACATTTTTAAACGTTTCGCTTGTTTCGATTAGCGAGCTTCATCAGTAAAAAGTCAAAATATAAACTGTCTTTTGTTTAGAAACAATCTTCAAAAATAATATATAATTTCATGATCTGTTCCTCACTGAAACGAAGAACCAACATTTTTTAAAAAGATGTTCGTTCTTCGGTTCAGTGAGGAACAGATCATGAAATTATATATTATTTTTGAAGATCGTTTCTAAACGAAAGACAGTTTATATGTTGACTTTTTACTGATGAAGCTTGCTAATCGAAAGAAGTGATACGTTTACAAATGCGTAACCATATATGGATTATTTATTGAGCTCAATAAAGAGCTTTTCACAAAGGACCAGATGATCGAAACAACACTTATTTCTACCTTCTACATTAAATTCTACTCTTTTTACTTTTTTTCTTACCTCGCGTCGTTTGGCTCAGAAATTAATATTAAAATATCCCAATATCATTTTCTATACTTACAAAAGAAAATAAGCCTCCTACCGAAAAATTTTCAGAGGAAAGCTTATAGGTCTTCATAAAAGCAACAATCTTCGTGAAAGCAACAATTTTGATTTCTGAACTTTTTTTGGTATCTCGCGTTATTTGGCTCAAAATTTGAATTTTCGATTTTTCAAAGAAATTAAAAAAGTTGTTATGACAATCTTGTAGGGCTTTCAGGGAGCAACGTTTTTCTTGCCTTGACTTTTTTTCATATCGTGCATTGTTTGGCCTGAAATATTCATTTTCGTTTGTTTTTTTGAATTTTGTGAATGGTATAACTCTCATAATATGGCCAATCCGATAGATTCATTCTTTCAAAAGTTATCGTGTTCGCAGGCAATCATAAATACATACAGACATCCATACAGACAGGCACATTCATAAAAACCTGTCTTTCGGGTTCAGAGGGTCTCAAAACGTGGAAATTTGACGAATATGGGGGGGGGGGGGGAATTTACACAAATCTAATACCCCCTCTGATGAGAATGTCAAAAAAAGTTATGCTAAATATTATTAGATTTGTGCTCTATGTTGTGCTCGGCAAGCGTAACAAATAACTATAATGACAATTTGCACTCACTCTGAATATCCAAAATTACTCAACCGTTTGGGTCCTTTTTGAAAAAACTCACTTTTTGACATTTTATAGACCATTTCTCACGTATGCACTGGAACCTCCATTCAATTCGATTCTCGGGTATGGCCTACTTTGAGCGTGAGGCTCTTCCGAGAATTCCTACGATGTAAACAACTGGTGAACTCCGCTGAGCTCACGCGCCTCTCTCTCAACCCCTCGG
>JAUMHM010000005.1:50845429-50855641 GCA_032362435.1 Melikaiella ostensackeni
AAAAATGGTTGTAGAATTTATTTTGGACAAACAAAGCGACGATAGAAGTACAAAAAAATAATTATCAAGTCAGTTAATATCTCATGTTCGGGTTTTGGATTTTATAATTCAAATGTTTTAAAATTAAAAAAAAAATGTATTGAACAACTATTAAACCAAAGAAACTGGTTATTATTTTCATTGCATACAAAAAAATGTTTTCTTGGTGTTCAAAACGTTTTGAAATCGAGACAAAAATCCAAAATCTCAATATCCCAGAATTCCTGAATCACAAGAAAAATTTCTTCCCAAGAAGCGAAATGATAACATGTTTCTTTGGTTAAAGTTAAAGAAACTTCAGGTTCGACATATTCAATTTTTTTCCAAAATGTGTGCATTAGGGTGGCCCTTATTCATACGTAGTGGAAGAAAAGTTACAGAATTATTTTGTTCTCACCCCCCCCCCCCTCCCAGTCTTGTTTAAATACCTAAAAAAATGATCTCCAAATTTTAGCCAAATCGGTTAACATTAACCCGTGCCTCAAACACCATAAATTTTGACACACGTTTCTCATGGTGAAAAAGCAGTGCTTTGTTAATCTAAGATTTCAAAGCCATAAAATCTTGCAAATTATTTCGCTCTGCAATATGTTGTTCAGAATTCATCAAAAAATAAATATCACTCATGAATTTCAGAGTTGAGTTACTTTATGGTACTCTTATGGGTCTCCAAGTAATACCTCATAAACGCCAAACACGAATTTGATCTAATATTGAGGTTTATTAATGATTTTTGAAATTTTTTCATCCATAAATCATCACGAGTCGGTTATCTGACAATAGCCAATCATTTTTTAGGCAATTTGAAATTGTTTAAGCAATTTTCATTTGTTTAAACGTCTGAGTTATCCATATGAGCCGTGAATGTAATCGCTTTTCTAGACAAATGTCAATTTTTGTGAGTTCTAATTTGTTTTTGATACCACTGTGAATTGTCTAAAGAAACATAAATTGTTTAAACAAATCTAAATTGTTCAAGCAATGCCATATTTTCTAAATATTTAATTTTCGCTATTTTTCGGCAGATCTGAATATTTGTAGGTACTAATTTGTTTCGGAAGAATACTCTAGAATGTTTGAACAAATTTAAATTTCTTAAACAATTTTTATTTGTTTAAACATTTGATTTATTCATATGAGTCGAGAATGTAATTGATTTTCTAGACAAATTCCAATTTTTGTAAAAACTTATTTGTTTAAACAATTTAAATTTGTTCAAACATTCCAGAGAATTGTTCAGAAACAAATTAGTACCTACAAGTATTCACCTCTGCAAAAGAATGGCGAAAATTAAATATTTAGAAAATATGAAAGTGTTCAAACAATTCACGTTTGTTTAAACAATTCAAGTTCCTTTGAGCAATTAGGAGTAGTATTTAAAACAAATTAGTGCTCACGAAAATTGTCATTTGTCTAGAAAATCCAATACATTCTCGACTCATATGAATAAATCAGATTTTTAAACAAATGAAAATTGTTTAAACAATTTCAAATTGCTTAAAAAATAACTAGTTATAGTCAGCTTAACGACTTGTGATGATTTATTGAAAACAAATTTCAAAAAACGTTAATAAACCTCAATATTAGATCAAATTCATGTTTGGCGTTTATGAGGTACCCTTGGGGACCCATAAGAGTACCATTAAATAACTCAACTTTGAGATTTATGACTGATATTTATTCTTTGATGAATTCTCAACAACATATTGCAAGGCGCAATAATTTGCAAGATTTTATGGCTTTGAAATTTTAGATCAATAAGAAACTGCTTTCTCCCCATAAGAAACATGTGTTAAACCTCACGGTGTTTAAGGTAAGGGTTAATATTAACCGATTCGTCTAAAATTTGGAGACCTTTTTTTTCAGGTATTTGAACAAAACTGGCGATTGAGGGTAAAGAAATTCTAAAAGTTGAAAAGAAGGGCCACCATAGTGTGCATTCAACTCATTTCAGAAAAACATGTTTTTTGTACATTTTTGGAAAATTCTAAATTAAGCAAAATATTTCTTTTAATCCTCAATTTTTATCATCGTTCACCAGTACAAACTGAACATATAAACAATTCACCATAAATTTTCAACCAATAGGACAGTATTTTGAGTTTTCGAGAATTCGTGTCTTCAAATCTAAAAACCGAACACAAAATATTAAGCGATTTCAAATTTTTCTTTACTCCGTTCGGATTCCAAGCCAAAAATTTTTACTTCATCTGAAGAGATTCAAAAAATGAATTTAATTTCGAATAGTTTTAGGTGTTAATGAATGAATTTTCTTGGTTTTTTCTATTTCGATGTTCACTAATTTTTTTTTCAGCTGGTATACGTGAATTTAATATAAAAAAAATTGTTGTGAGTGAAATTTGAAATTTATTCTTCCATAAATAAAGCCTTGGCTGAGATAATGTTGGATCAACACAAATACTTCTATTCTAAATTATGTAGTATGTAGTATGATAAGAGATTGGTACCCACGGATTTTCTGTTCTTTGTCGTACTATATATGTCGTTAAAAAAACCATGGCATATGAAAAAGCATATCGATATATCGACCTTTTTACGCATGCGGCTTACAACCTTATGATTTTCAAAGGACTCTTAGCTCTATGGGACCGCAGAACTGATCCTAAGAGTACATCAGGCCTCAATAAAATAATGCGTAATTTTTAATTCAAAATATTACTGATAATCGACGCGTGGCGTCATAAAGCATGTAATGCAATAAAAAGGTCATTTTTGAATATGATGTGGCTTACGACCTTATGCAGCTAGATGGAAGATATATCCACAATTTGAGCAAAGATTTGAGCAAATCAAATTCTTGTTGATGCAACGGTATCTTTGCCGAGGATATATTTATAAGTTTGCGACTGTTTAATTACTGTTCGTTTGTACTGCAAGAAAGTACAGAACTTATTTAAATAGAAGTCATTTTATATTTTACCAGTATCTCTCCAGTTCTTACTTGTAGTACTGGCCCAGCAGCCAGTACTGCCATCCAGTACGATACCTGCATGTAATATATTCCAATGTTTCGGTACACTCCAGTGCCACCCTATCTAAAATTAGACATTTGGCTGAAGAACTAGTAAAAAATTAAACCACTGCCAAGTTCAGTATCTTAGCGAACAATATTATAACCCTAAAATTTATTAAAAACCTACTGTAAATGAAAACTACATTATTAATTCGCATACTCTTGATTTTTCACTGTGGTTTAAACTTTTATCACTTCTTTTGTCAGCTATAAGATTTGAAATAGGACGGTACTGAAGTGTTTCGAAACATAGGACTATAATACATGCGGATATCGAGACACAACATACTGGTTATTCTTTAAAGTTCATCTGCCCTAACAGATAATCTTAGAGGTATCGGTGTTTAAAACACATCTTCTTCTAATCTTCCAGAAGGAGAATTTTTTTAGACACGTGAACTGCGGATGCAGTTGAAGCAAGTCTAAATAAAAGTTAAATGCCAAATTGACACCCAAGCTAATACTTCACTTTGCCCAGTGAACATAGTATCATATAAATCTCCATTCAAACAGAAGAAATATGTGCACGTCCGTATTAAAAAAGCCTACTTTGTCGCTTGCCAATAAGGGTCAACTTCAAACTGAATTCTGTCTGAAGTTGATCCTTATTGACAAGTGACAGAGTGGGCTGTTTTAATATGGACGTACACATATCTTATTACATTCAGCCGAAAGTTCATCTAAATTAAATAACAATTTCTTTGTCTCAATAATTGAGTTACTTTTCTCGACAACATGATTAATCCAAATATAAAATTATTTCATATTCTTTCTAAATGTAGCATTTATTACTATCAAACTAAAAACCACGCCTATCCGAGACTCGACGAGTTGAGACTCACCGCGCAGCTACTTTCTTTTACGGTTTTTATTTCATTGCGTTTCTTTCGGGTGGTAGCGTGCCCAAAACTGTGAATAATATTAAATACACAATTTAGCAAAGAAAGCCTTAAACGTATGTGAGTGTGTTCTCACTGTCCTTACTTCAAAAATGTATCGTTAAGTATAAAATTATTGCCGGCCAAATTCAATTTGGAGGATATATTCAATGGTATAAAGCTGCAACAAATCCTATGTATGCACTGTTTGAAAATTCTTGTCGATTTAAGCACTCTTAAGTTACAAATGTAACTGAATTTTCAGGTACTTGTAATTGAAAGGGGTTTTCACACACTTTTAAAAAAAAATTTACGATTTTATCATAGTATTACCGACAGATATTTGAAATTAGCTATTAATGTGGGAGCTAAAATGAACACACATTTAAAGGATCGTGCTTGAATACTACAATTAAATAGATTTTTTTTGTATTACTAATACGGTATTAGAGCTGAATCAAATTGTCGCCAAGTATTACAAATTACTGTTATGATGAATTGTTCGTTGAGAAATTGTGTAGAATTTTCATTCAGTATGTTCGAAAGACATTAGGTAATTATTGTGATTAAAGAAACCTTTTCTCCTATCTTCACCCTTATCTTAGTCTCCGCAAATATCTCTTTTATCCTCTATATGAAACCTTCACCTGCTCCTCTCTTTTTCATGGTCTTCCATAGCACCCTCCTGTTCACGCAGTCAAATGCTGCTTTGAAAACCACAAACAGTGCACCTAGTTTCTCTTTTTTCCGCCCCAAGTTCCTATGGACTGGAAAGTTGAGCAGGTATATGTTATCTGTGGGGCCCATCCCTTTCCTAAAACCAGTTTGGTTATGTGATATACTTCCCTTTTCGTCCACCTGTCTTTCCAGCTTCTTCTTAAGCACTTTCGCGTACATTTTATAGCCCATTGACATGAGTGTGATACCTCTATATTCTTCTACCCTTTTTCCCTCTCCCTTCTTGTTCCACGGTACCACCAGCCCTGTCTTTCATTCCTCCAGCCATCCTTCGCCTCTCCAGACCTTATTGCAAATCTTCCACATCTCTTCTCTCACCCCTTCACCACCATATTTCAGTGCTTTGTTTTCTATACCATCCTCAACTGTTGCTTTGTTTCTCTTCAGCTTTGCGATTGCCTCTTTCACCTCCTCCCTACCAATCTTATTTTTGCTGTCTTCGTCTTCCGCCACTGTCTTTCTTCCTTTACCCTTTGTAGTCCAAAACTCGGGAACCCAGGTTATGGGGGAGCGATATACAATTTTGGTACGCGGAAAACATGGGATGGTTCAGGTCCAGGTGATTCGTTGTAGGACGCAAGAAGTCATGAATTCCTCTTAAAATATACAGGAGGCCCCGAAGAGGGTTGATGTTTTTTTTTGGGACCTGAGAAGGACCGGTACGAGTAGAAAATATGAATGAGTGCAAAAATGGGGCTTGGGGCTAATGTTTGGCGACGCAAAGGTCCCCTTGGGGCGACCTAAGGGACCCGGTCGTTGTGCGTGTGTGTGTGTTTGTGTAAGCGAGGAGGGGTTTGTGTCTCCAGGAGGGGACCTACTGGTCCCCAGTGTGGTCTTTGTACGTGTGCAAGCAACCCCGTGGTCCCCGAATGGCGACCTACTGGTCCACAGTGTTATTTATGGGTGAGTATCAGCGGCCTTGTAGTCCCCAAGATGCAACCCACCGGTCTCCAGTGTTGTGCATGTGTGTGTGGCAGAAAGAATTGAGAAAGATAGAATGGATAGTTGTAAGAAATGAGAGTTAAGTTGTAATTACGACGGTGGCTCTGCGGTCCCCCAAAGGTGACCTAACGGTCCCCATCGTTGTGTTTGTGTGGGTGTGAATGCGACCCTGTGGTCCCCAAGAGGCGAACTTTCGGTTCCCAGTGTTATGTGTATGTGTAGGCGACACTGTGGTCTCCAAAAGGAGACCTACCGGTCCCTAGTGTGGAGTGTGTATGTTTGTAGACAACCCTGTGTTCTCTAAGAGGTGACCTATCGGTCTCCAGTGTGGTGTATAGGCAACTCTGTGGTCTCTAAGAGGCGACCTACCAGTCCTCAGTGTAGTGTGTAGGCAACCCTGTGGTCTCCGAAAGGTGACCTGCCGGTCCCTAGTGTTGCGTTTGTGTGTGTGGGCAACCCAGAGGTCGCCAGAAGGCAACCTACAGGTCCCCGGTGCATCGTATGTATGTGTGGCTAGAAGAGTTAAGGAAGATAGTATAATTAGTTCAAAATAAATAAGAGTCAATTATCCTGCGCCAAATAGAAAATATTTGATGACCTACACCCATAATGTCTTATTATTGCTAGAGGTAGAGAGGTAATGGGTTTTTCAAAAAATAAATGCAATTTTATTTGATTACTATAGAATTCAGCAGGTCGATGTACGAGCGGTTGATCGGCGGCGGCGGAGTTCTTCGATGATGTCCGTACTGCAGCTCGTTCAATGTTGTGACACTCTTCCTTAAGATTGGCTGGCCTAGCGGAAAGGAGTGTCCAGCTGGCCGTGGGATATGGAGTCCTACCACGTCGTTCGTGGCAGCATGTGGCTGCTATGTCGTACCATAGCGTCGATGCAAGGAAGGCTAACAGCTTGCAGAAAGGCAGTGGAGCAGACGTTGCTCTTCCGTTGTCCGATGATCCAAGATTTTGTCGAGTGACATGAAACCACCCATATGTATGCAGTACCTGCTAAACGGTGCGCGCCAGCCGGGTACGACGAGGAGGGGACAACCGGTGGTTGGTTGCTGCGCTGAGTCAAACGAGCCAATCCGCGCGGGGTCCTAGGAATTGAGAGTTGCGGAAGGGGGGTAGACGCCGATTGGCTAGCAGAAAGGCACGCTCGCATCAATCAGGCTTGGGTGACGAGAACCCCAGCCTAATTGGCGGAGATCGTGTCTCCATCGAGGAATACCGTTGGAACTTTGCCTGTCAAGTCGCACTCGCAATCGACCTGTTTATTTTTTCGATAAAAACATGGATTGAGAACATTATTATACAGGAATTAATTCAAACATAAAATACACAGTCGAGTGCGTTCGTTGTAGATCGAAGAGGCACGGAGGGGAAAAACCTTTAATTAGAAAATGTCGAAGCGCTGGCGGGCGACAATTTACCACCGGGTCCCTTCCGCTTCGTCTTCGATCAACAACAAACGCGTAAACCTAAAGCCTAGAAGAAACTAATGAATAAAAACGAGAATAATTAGGAAGTGTGGAAACAACATGAACTCACCCGTGTCTAGAAGGGGGCGTGGCTCTCTCTACCCCTCCTGGGGCGGAGATCGTACCGCGAGTGAGGTCTGCTCGGCCACTGAAGCTTCTTCCCGCGTCCACTGCCATCTCCAGGCAACCTGGTCATCCTAGCATTCATACTCGTGGTAAATTGATGTCGTTTCTTGCCTGGGACACTCACAGGAGCGTGATCCATTCCAGGGTCACTAAATTCTCCTTGTGGAGTGCGACCGCCCTTGTGGACCTGATGTCTACCCGGCGACGAGTGGGGTCTCGTCCGGACGTGCATTACTTCCCCACCTTGATTGACGGCGAGGAGTCGAGCCGACGGTGAAGACGGAGTATGTGACTCCTGGTAGGTTTGGGAGTTTTCGAGGTCGACGTGAACAGTATATCCAGGTGATCGAGGCGACTGAGAAGACGGAGTATGGGACTCCTGGTGGGCGGTGTGACACAGTGGTCGGGCCGACGGAGATGACGGAATATGGGAATCTTGGTGGGTTTGGAAGTTTTCGGTGCCGACGTGAACAGTGTGTCCAGGCGGTCGAGCCGACGAGTAAGATGGAGAACGAGACTCCTAGTGCCGGTTCCAGGGAAAGAAGAGAAACATTTGCGTTTCGTCTACCTTGATGGTTCGGTCCTCCAGCTGGACTATGTATACTTCGCCACCCAGTTGCCGGATAAACGGAAAGTGGCCATGACCTTTGGGGGCGAGACCCGCATTGATTTCAGGAGCTTTTTGCGAAATCACGTGTATTTTTACGAGCACCATGTCACCCACCATGTAGCACGGCTGTTGCCTGGGTTGTAAGCGATATTTTTTTTGTCTGTAATTCGAATGATGCTCTCTCACTTCCTGTTGAAGCTCCTCAGCTCGGCGCCGAGGATACACAGCTTCTGGGGTGGCACGCGTCCATTCTCCCGGCCTTTTTATTGGTGAACCAAAAAGTATTCGACTGGGAGTCTTACCCGTAACCGCATTCTTTCTATTTGGCAAATTAAGAAAAATTTCTGGTACGTCTTGGTCCCAGTGGCGATGAGCCTTTACGTGGAGACTCAGCCGCATTCCTCACTGTGATTCTTGGTTTCGCCGCCCTGTAGGGTTGGATTGGGGATGGTAGACAGGGGTGGTTTAGTGTTCGGCTCCCCACCGGGCGCAAGCGTCTTCCCACGGTTTTCCCGTGAATTGCGTCCCGTTGTTCGTGAGAATCGTTCGGGGGTAGTCGTAACAATTAAAACCTCGGACTCAGTTAATGCAGCGATCTTCTTAGTTTTAGCATCGCTGATGGGGATGGCTTCAACCCACCGTGAAAAAAGATTGGTGACCGCAAGTGAGAACCTCTTCCACCGCGGGGACCTTGGGTAGGGTCCCATTAGGTCCAGGGCGACCATTTCCTAAGGACCTTGTGGCTGCCGGGGCCTATTTCTTCCTTTCCACCTTCCTCTGGGTACTGGAAGCCGCATTGAGACAGACAGGAGGATCCTACGCCGGTTCATTGATTTTCCTCCAGTTTTCGGCCTGGGAAGGATTCTCCTTGCCAGGTTGTTCGGCCAATTTGTTTTTCTCGGGACAGTTCCGGTTTAAGTGGCGCCCTAGGCAAAACCAGCAACGCAGTGGGGCATTCTCGTCGTCAATTTGTTTGACCACAGGGCGTGGTTCGGTTCTATTATCACTTCGGCGACCCGTATACTTCTGCAGTTCGCGTTCGTCGACTTCGGCATTATTGGCAAACGTGACCAAATCGTGGTAGGTCCATATGTTGGCCACTTGTATGCCCTGACGAAAGGTTGGCCACAGTAGTTCTGAGAAAGTGGTCACCAGGGCCTCCTCAGGTTCGTTTTTCCTCAGGCGTCGGTTCAGTAGCATCTTTTGCAAGATGACGCCCACTGGTTCCTCTTTACCCTGCTTTTGTGAGTGGAGGGTGAACAGTAAACGGTCGTGCATGGCCGCACTGTCAAAGCGCTGAATCAAGAGTTCACGAAAACGATCCCATTCGGAGGCCAGACCTTTGTAAGGCTTCCACCTCGTTCAAAAGTACCCAGGTTATGGGGAAGCGATATTGTTGAGGGACTCAAGGGTTGTACCCTCAGTGGGAGAAGAGGGTAGAGAGACAGGGGACATACAACTTTGGTACGAGGAGAACATGGAATGGTTCAGGCCCAGGTGATTCGTTGCAAGACGCAAGATGTCATGAATTTCTCGTAAAATATATGGGAGGCCCCGAAGAGGGTCTTTTGGGTCCTGAGAAGGACCGGTATGCGTGGAAAATATGAATGGGTGCAAAAATGGGGGTTGGGGCTAACGTCTGGCGACGTAAAGATCCCCGTCATTGTGTGTATGTAAGCGTCCCCGGTTTGGTGTATGTATGAGTGGCTGAAAGAGTTAAGGAAGATAGAATAATTAGTTCAAAATAAATAAAAGTCACTTATACTGCGTCGAATAGGACATGTTTGATGACTTAAACCTAAAATGTTTTATTATTGCCGGAGGGAAGAGGGTAAGAGTTTTTCAATACATAAATACAATTTTAATTGATTACGATTGAATTCAGCAAGTCGATGTACGAGTGGTGGATCGGCGGCGACGAAATTCTCCGATAATGTCTCGAGCAAGGCATACCGTTCGAACTTTGCCTGCCGAGTCGCACTCGCAATCGACCTGTTTACTTTATTCAACAAAAACATGGATTGAATACATTATTATACAGGAATCAACTTAAACCTAAAATACACAGTCGAGTGCGTTTGTTGAAGATCAAAGAGGCACGGAAGGGAAAAACCTATAATTAGAAATTGCCGACCCGCTGGCGGGCGACACCTTTACCCTATTTTCCAAGCCTCCTAGCAGTCTTTCGAAATTTTCCGTTCACTCGTCTATCCCTATTTCTTCATTTATGCCCTTTCTTCCACCTCTCCCTATTTACAACTTCCCATTCCCTCCCTCCTTTTACCACTTCCTCGACCCCTTCCATGTATCTTTCCTTCTCCGTCTGTCTTTCCACACTCAACATTCTTTCGTGATCTCTTCTTC
>JAUMHM010000005.1:50860694-50885189 GCA_032362435.1 Melikaiella ostensackeni
TACACAATTAATATATGTTTCATTATCCATAACTGTAGTTATCCTATAAATTACCCCTGATGAGGAAGTCTAAATTGTTCTCGAAACATGTTAGTTTCCAGTAGTATAAAAAAGACGGAAAAAAGAAAGAGTGTGAGGTTGGTTTTAATTGACTCTTTCTTTTTTCTCCCTCTTTTTTCTTTTTTGTCAGTACATTCATTGCACATTTGTCTCTAATGAGCCGGAAAAGCAGGTAGTCTCGAAGTCTAGTTTTGATTTGTGAACTTTTTGGATGTTCCTTTTTCAGTACACCAAAAATTTTCATAAGAAAGTAGATTTTATTTTGATCTTTAAGAAATCCAGCACTTTTTTCCGTGTACTGGAAAATGTGACAAGCTCTTAAAGAGGTAATTCACCTGACTCGGGGCGGTGGACTCGACTAGTTATCTAAAAGGGTAAACTTGAGCAGACTAATGCAGGGAAGAAACGTCAACACTTCCAAGCCTTCCTTTCTCGTCCGTTCAGTCTTTGCTTGGCAAACACTTTCCAATGAGATATTTTTCTGAAAAGACGAGCAATACACAGACACCGCTTTCATACTTTAAAAAATCTAGATAAGAGAAAAAAATTATACACGTGAGTGCCAATTCAAATTTTCTTCACTCTTAAAATCACACTAACAGGATTACTCAACTTGTCCTAATTTTTAGGGTTATAAATTCTTTGGCGCAAGGAAGTGGGGAGAGTTTTAATTTTTAGCTGAAGATCAAAAATCTTTTCAATTGCAGGCCTCAGACTCACGCCACTATGGATACTTTTCCAAGGGATTTCAGAGAATTTCAAAGATTTGAAGGGATTTTAAGAGATTTCAAGAAGATTCATCTGATTTCGAAGTTTTTAAAATTTTTGTAGAAACTTTAAGAGATATTACAAGATAATTAACGAGATTTCAAAGTATTTCAAGAGATTTATAGGGATTTTACCAGACCAAATCGATGTTATAGGATCTCCAAGGAATTTTTAATTAAACAAAATTTTAATATACTTCAAACGATTTGAAATATTTTAGGGTATTTTACAGGATTTAAAGTTTTGAGATATTAAAAAAATTGCAAGGGATTTTAAAAGGGTTTATCAAAAGATTTCATGGGATTTTAGAGGGTAAATGAAATAGAGTGAAATTTGAAACGACTTCTAGGGATTGTCTGAAGATTTCCACTGATTTCATGTGATTTTATGAGGTTTAGTAGGATTTTAAAGATTTTAATATTTCTAAAGAAATTTCGATATTAAAGATTTCAAAATGTTGTACCTATTTTTAAGAGATTTCTAAGGATTGCACAAGATTTAAGGTATTTTAAAATTTCAAAGAATTCAAAAGAATATGATGTATTTTAAAAGATTTCGAGGAATTTCCTGAGGTTTCAAAGAATTTTGTTGGATTGTAGAAAATTTCAAGAGATTTAAAAAGTAAGGAGTTTCAAATGATTACGCTAAATTTTAAAAATTTCAAAGAGTTTTTACGGAATTTACAAAATTTTAAGGGATTTCAAGGAATTTAAAAATATTTGAGGGATTCGTAGGATTTTAAAAGAAATTAAAAGAATCCATAAGACAAAAAAAAATACAAAAAAAATGAAATTTTAAATTTCTCCATAACTTCCAACATTCAGATTTAATACCAAATTCCTGGAATTTAAGAAAAAACGAGAATCTAACAATCAAATTTAGGCAATGTAGTTTAAAATGTCTCCGTTCAAATTGAAAAAAAAAGAGAAAAATAATGCAACCTCCAAATCCCCTTCCTTCTATTTTTCCGCTCGTCTTTTTTTCTTAATTTTTTTTTCTTAATTACAATCAAAAAACATTTACAAAAAGTCTAGAAATGAGCACCGAAACGTTGATAGATTTTTTTTCAAATGTTTCTTGACTGCGATTTAAAAAAAAATAGAGGAAAAAAGGTGGAAGGTGATTCGGAGTCTGCTTTCTTTTTCTTTTTTTTTAAATTTAAATGGAGGCGTTTAAGAGTGTGATGTCCAAATTTGATCGTTAGATTCTTGTTTTTTAAAATTATTTTTCTAGAATTTCGTAGTTAGATTTCATAAGATTATGAGGAATTTTTATAGACTTAAGGGGATTAAAAAAAATAGTGTCCCAGGGGTGTTAGAAGATTACAACAGAATTCAAGGGTTTTTAATAGATTTCGATAGATCTCAACAGATTTCAAGGGATTTCAAAGCTTTCAGATTATTGTAAAAGATTTAATAGAATTTCAGAAAATATCATATATTTCGTGGGATTCTCAAGAGGTTTTATTAGTTCTGATGGAATTTTAGAGAATTTCAAAGCTTTCATAATTTTTTATGGAATTTTGAAAGATGTTACAGATTTCAAGATGTTTTACGAGATTTTACTCGCTTTGTGTGGGATTACTAGGGATTTAAGAAAATTTAAGGGATTTTATAAATTGTATTGTAAACGATTCTAAGGAATTCAACGAGCTTTCAAAATTTGTAAGTGTTCTCAAAGAATTTCGTAGGCTTTCGGAAAATTTCAAAGAGTTTTAAAAAGATATCCAGGATATCAATGACATTTAAAAGGTTCCAAGGGATTTCTACGGATTTCAAGGGATTTGACAGATTTCAAGGGACTTAAAAAGATTGACGAATTTTCCAGGAATTTTTAGAGGATCTCAACAAATTTCAAGGGTTCTTAAAGGATTTCAAGAGTGTCAAAGCTTTTAGGGTATTTCAAAAGATTCGAAAAGATTTCATGCGATTTTATGGGAGATGTATATTGTACACCAGATTTCAAGAATAATTAACTGCTCGGTGTATCATTTAAAAAATTGCATGGCACTATTTTGCTGCTACTTTTCAGAATTTGGGCTACTATTTACACTACTTTGAATTTCTCAAATGAGTCCCAGGCCTGCAACTGGGGTAGAAGTTATCTGTAAGATTTAATGTATCAAGAAAGAATTTCTTCTGTGAACTATAAAAATCATCTTCACATGTAAATTCATCATTTATATATTTTATTTTCAATCAGAAAAGAACGAAAGACAAGTCAGCAAAATTGTTGTTCCTCTTGATCTCCTTTAATTACACTCTAAGATGTGTTTCTTCACTGTACATAAATTTCCCCGTTTTTGCAAGAAAATAAAAGACACTCTGCTTCCATCTTGAATCCATATGTTAGAACTTGTGCTTTTACCTGTCTTACATCTCAAGTTTTTCTTGGGTCTGCCCTGTATATTTCTTCCACACTTGCTCTCTAAACGTTACACTCGGACGTTCAAAGTGAAGTACATTTTACGACGCTGAGTATTACGACTTGCTGTTTGGTACAATGCTCACGGTGCACACATGTGTACAATATATACTTATATGGGAAATTGCGGAGCTATTACGATATTACGGCACTGGAACATTTTTATTTCGAATCGGGCGAAAGTCAGTTAAAAAAAATTCGTTATATGTAAACGTCATGTTATGAAAATGGTGAAATAAGCGAGGAAAAAAGTATTTTTGACGCCTTTAGTAGATGAGTAAGGAGGTTTCTAATTCTAAATTCCTGCTTCACCAACATCGAGAACATTTCACAGCTGTAGTGGTTCGTGTCCATGCTAAGCTTGTAGAATGTTCTTGATGACGTCATCAGATTACATTGCTCGAATTTGTGACACGAATTTAGCGTTAACAACTTCAAGGTTAATTATTCTCTCAATTAAGCATTTCAAGGTTATATTTTGATTCATATCTGTATTTTCTGCTGCGTAATATAGTATACATGAAAAAAAAACATTCTAGAGGCTTAGCACGGACGCGAATTACTACAGCTGGGGAAAGTTCTCGATGTCGGTAAGGTAGGAATCTGGCATTGAATACAGATGCAAATACCTATATTACCGACATTTTTCTGTAAACTCATGCTGGTAATGAAGGTATTTTGACCTGATATATGCCTATAAGATAATTTTTTTATTCCCTGTTAATGTGATACCTCTGATAAGAAATTCAATCAAATTTCACTTTCGGGTTTAACACAGAAAAAACAAAGGCTAATGAAAAATGATTCAGGTAAAAATGCTGGGGGTAATGTTGGCATGCAAGATAAAGAAAATCGGTAAGGCAAATGAAAAATATTAGTGATCTTTCATTTTACCCTTGCCGATCATCATTTTTTGTGTGCAAAGATTACCTCCAGCATTTTTATCTAAATCACTTTTTGCCCTTCATTTTTTCTGTGGAAATATAAGGGGAGGCATGACATCACGTTGCTGTAATTAATTGTTGGTTAAAAACTGACTAGAAAAATATTTTTGAAAAATGTCAATTCTTTTAGAAGGAACTAATTTAGCAAAGCTTTATCAAGTTCTAAGTTAAATGTATGTTCGTCCCAAATATATGGATGGTTTTCCAAAAAAGAATATTAAGAGAAATTTACGAAATTTCACACACTGCAGGCATAATTAAGGATCATCAATGATTTAATTGTTTATTGAAATGAAATGAAAAATCGATGATTTTCTTAAGTTACAATTGTAATTTTACCATGAAACGTAAAGAGTTTGTAATTGCAGACTGTAAAACTGAAATAATTTGAGTACAAAATATTATCAACTACAAATTTGTTTATTTGAAGTCAAATTGAACAATTTCAAACACCTGGCGTTCAAAATTTAATAAGTTTGAATTTTAAGTGCTTGGAATTGCAGGAATTGATCCATATGCAACTTGAAACCTTCCTTGTACATATATTATACATTTAAAATTCAAGGCTTTTTTTAAATCTTTAAAATTTGAGTCTTCAAAACTAAATTTTTCTTCTTTTCGATACAATAAAAATTCGACTGATTCAAAATGAAACATTGATACGTTTGAAAGTGAAAAATTTTAAATCAGATTTCTTTAAAATAAAAAGCTCAATTTTTTACTGCTTCAGTTTGAGATAACGAACAAATGCTATTTTTTTGCTGCTTTGGGGGCTTCTATAAACCACCTGGCCAATTTTTTATCAATTTTTGACCCTCCCGTTCCCTCATATGGCCTGTTTTTCCGACTTTTCCTGTAGTTTTTCACCATTGTGTGGCAATAGATTGACCCCCCCTCTAAACAAACCACGTGGCTTATGGAAGGTCCCCTTTTCCCCTAAAAGGTCACTTTTAACAGTTTTTTTATGGTTGTAGAGAAGTTCGAAACTTAAGTACTTGTTTTTGTAAAATTAAGAATTAAGTTACGAAAATGCCTTTGTAACAGTCTATGTTCCTATTTCGGAAAAAAATGTAGAGTATAATATTAATTTTACAAAAATAATTATATTAATAGTTTTTAGATAAAGTCGGAAGTATTGCAACATAAGCGAAGTCTTTTCCGCCCAGAGCCATAAACTTGAATGCCATTAAAATCGGAATTCCCATCACGCCATATAGCGATTAGCGCAATTTTAATTGACCTTTGCAGAATTGCATCGTGCAGATAATTTCCCAGTACCAGAATTTAAATCTTTGTTTAAACTCAATTAATTATCTCTTAAGCTTAATTAAAGTGAACTTCAAAGGTTGTTAGTAATAAGTATATGCAAAAAATTATAAGAATTCAGATTCGATTTCCCAAGTTAGATGTCAATATTTGAATACAGGAGACATAAAAAAAGGGCGTCCATAAAAACGCCGATTTTGATTGAGGAAGAGTTGCATAACTTTTTTATTTTTTAATAAAAAAAAGTACTTTCGAGTTATTACTTGGCTCTATTGACTCGCGAAAGGAGTGCTTAAAGAAAGCAACCATCTTCGAGAAAAACCTCATCAAAGAACAGCATGTAGAAAAAAAGCTGATTTTTGACTCAGAAAGAGTTGCATAACTTTTTTATCTCTTAATTGAAAAAAACAAACAAGAAAGTATTTTTGAGCTGTTACTTAGCTGTATTAAATTGAAAAGAAAACAGGTGAAAACAAGTATGTACTTACTTTTTTCTTTACTCCCGAACATGGATTTTATATGGTATGGACAAGGACTTTATATGGTATGGGTAAGTAAGGGATGTGTAAGAGAAGGGATAGTTTTTAGATCAATTTAGAAGTCGCGTGCTGTTCATTCAAACGACACACTCATTCCACAACACCGCTCCGACACGGGTCGCTGATCAATCTCTCTAGCAATCACCCCAGGTGAAGAGCTTCGAAAAGTCATCATACGAATCCACTAAGAAAATCTCTTCACGCGGGCCCACTAGTATCCAATATTTTTCGTTTCAGGCATCACTCTTTTCCTTATAAACAATTGTTTTCCATACATCCCTATCGGTCCACCTCCGGGTTTGCTACCACTCACACCTAAATACACTTGATTCGTTAGACGTTCTCGATTTATTCTCTCAAAATGACCGAACCATCTCAGCACATTTCTTCTCCTTTTGTCAAACAATGTTTCCTCTACACCACGTTCTTCGAGAGCCCACTCATTACTGACTTTGTCGATTAGCGTTTTACCGCACGTATTCCGCAGGAATTGCAATTCAACCGGGGACACTTTACTCCTATCTTTTTTTGATATTTCCAGGTCTCGCTATCATATAGCACCGTGGGTGCAAGGACAGAGTTATATATTGCAATCTCAGCTTTATTTGTTACATTTTCACTTCTAGTAATAGCTTAAGCACTGCCGATTATTTTTTTACCCTCGTTTATATATCCGGATATCTCTGCATCTATCTTTCCGCCAACAGTAAATAAGTGTCCAAGATAGACGAACTCATAAACTTGTTCTATCCTCTCTTCGTTTAAGGCTATGTTGCATACTGTTTTCTCGCCCCTTCTTTTGAACACGATACTTTTTGTTTTATTTGCGTTAATCTTAAAACCCATACTCCTCATACCATCCAGCCTGCTCCTCATTCTCTGCAAATCGTCGACTCATTCTGCCGTAACAATCTTATCATCTGCAAACGCTAGTCCACGTACTTTCACTGTTCCGAGATCAACACTTTCTTCGCCTAAGAGGGCCATTCTTAGACATTTCTCCATGTACAGGTATATATTTAACATCCAGGACGACAAAACGCAGCCTTGCCTAACGCCCTGCTTAATATCAGAACAATCGATCAACTGTCCATTCACTCTTACACTTGCTTTACTACCATTATATATTGCTTTTATTGCTCTTGGCATTCAACCATTCACTCCATACTCTTTCAAGACTTTCCAAAGTTAAGATCTATTCGCCTTGTCGAAAGATTTCTACAGATGAAAAAGTGCACATAAAACTCTTTTGTTTACTCTTCTACTTTTTTCAATGATCTGCCTCAAGCTAAATATATGTTCCGCACATGATCTTCCTGGCATAAATCAACATTGAACTTCCCAGATCCTTTCCTCAGTTATTCCCATTATCTTCTCAATTTTCCTGCTTTGTTTTTATCCTTGCTTTCTTTGACTAGTTTCTTGACTTTTCTGTTTTCATTCGTATAATCATTTTCTAATCTAGTCCTCTCCTTGTAGGTAAGACTTTTACTATTCAACATTTCGAGTACCTTTGTTCTTTCTCGTTGACAGCCACGCGGATTTAATCATTCGACCAAGCATCTCCAGCCTTTCTTCCTGCAGTCGCAGTACCGCACACTCCAGATGCTCTCTTGAAAATGCTATTCCGTAGTATTATCCACGCACGCTCTACGCTATCATTGTTTAATTCAGTCTTTCTGTCGTCTTCGTGATGTCCTAAACATTTATTCAGCTTTTCGCGATATTCTAATTGTACTTCTGGTTTTTACAATTTCTCTATTTTAACTCATATCAGCTTCGGCTTTTTATTATTTCTTCTTCTCCTAAACCCTTGACCTAGACTTTTTTCTGAAACTAAGGGGTAGTGATCCGTTCCGCACTCAGAGCCTCTCATAACCCTTGTATCCCTTACAAGCCCTCTCAGTCCCTCATCCGCTACAACAAATTCAATCATACTGTGGCTTTCGCCTCTGCACTAAGTATACATGTAGATATTTTCATGTCTAAACCAAGTATTCGTAATGAACAAGCCTTTGTCTAAGCACAAGCTAATCAATTTATCCCCGATATCGTTCGTTTTTCGGTCCCCGAAATAGCCCAGTACCCTGTCGGTATCTTCGCGATGCACGGCAACCCAGCTATTCATATTTTCGAGTAAAATTATTTTTTCTTCAGGATCGAAAGTCCATGATATATTTTTAAAGAGTCCTAGAAGGTATCTTTTACATCCCCCTTGTCGTCATCAACTGGAGCATGGCACGCTATAATAAATAGCCTTCTAATTCCCACTTTCATTCTAATCCACAGTCATCTAGGCGATATACATTCATACTTTTTGATATGTTGTTTTGCTCTCTCATTCATAATCAAACCGACTCCTTGGGTACCATATGATACACTATCTACTCCTGACCAAAGTCCATGGCCGTTTTTTATGTTTCTTACTTCACATCCTTTTTTTTTGTTTCCGGTTAACACAAAATATCTGGTTTCATTTCGCGCATTGTATCCTGCAATTCCTTTTCCTTAAGATCATTTACACCTCTAGCATTCCACACATCCAATCTCCATTCATCGCCTGAAACTTTTCCGGGGACATTCCTTCCTTTAACAGAAATGTCAACCCTATCCGAGGCTACACTATTATTTGTATTATTCATTATTCAAAGTATACACCCAATTACGAGTTGATGCGAGAAATTCATTCCGTAAGTATAAAATCATGTACAAATTAACCAGCTAAATCATCATAAGGTGGAGTGTCTATTCATAGTGTCAGTTCCAACAAACTTAGTTCATGCAGAGAAAAGTATGAAAACCAAGCCAGAACCAAAAGAGTTATGATCAGTTTATATTGTACACTGAGGAGGGCACCAGTATCCTGCAGCTTCACCTCTTAGATAAAAGAACATCATTAAGTCCTCTAAAAATGTGACAAGTAGTCTCAACCAAGAACAAAAACTGAACCTCAGAACAGTGCATGAATTTACAAAAGTTTCAGTAGTTTTCCATAACTTTCCGAAAAGGAAGTTGCCATTGAGCCAGTATGGCAGTCGGTCGCATGTTATTTCGCTCTTAAAACTTTAGTTGTTTTACTGGTAAATTGTGAGAAATATACTCTTCAAAGTGGTTCTAGTGTGACTGACAGTCATTATTATTAGATAAACAAATTCAGTTTGGATGCAGTGCGGTTACTTTGTCTACTAATAGTGTCTAAAAGTGGTGCGCATGTTCGCTTATTACGTTTCCTCTACGTATCGTCTACGTATCTCTAGGCGGTGCTTGTGCCTGATCGCCATTGTTCCTATATAGCGGAGTTAAAATGGCCTTGAACATGACTGAGGACAAATTTGAGCTGCTGATGCAGAAATTCGGAAACTTGGAGACTTCGCTAACGTCTTTCCACAGTGAGGTTGACCAACTCACGCTTGAAAACAAGAAACTCAAAAGGAAACAAGAAAAATTGAAATCTGTCATCTTGGAGGAGGACCGAAAAATAGAGGCTATAGACAGAGCGCTCAGAAACAACAATTTGATTATGTTTGGAGTTGCTGAGGAGAGCGATGAAAATCTGTAGAACGTGGTTTGTGGGATTTCTAAATCTCATCTTAACATCGTCCTGCAAATGATTAAATTGATTTTGTTTGACGCCTGGGCGGTAAAAAGCGAGAGGAGTCTCATAGGCCCCGCCCTATCCTGACCCAGCTTCGCTCATTCGAAGATAAAAAACTTATACTGACCCAGCTGAAGAAACTTCGTGGTACTGAAATCATCATCTAAGAAGATTATACAAAAAAGGAACAGAAGAAAAAAAACTCTCCTTCCATATTTGAAAAGAGCAAGGGATATAGGCATCAAAACTTCCTTAAGCTTCAGTCTTTTATACGTGGAGGGGAAAAGATTCAGTTGTGCGGAGTTGCAATTGTTGGAGAGCGTGATACTGGAAGCGGTAGGGATGAGAGATAGGGATGATCCACCGAGAAATGATATCACTGGATGTAACTCGAAACGTAAGGCCTGGGAATCCCCTCCGACCAGCTTCAGTGAACAGACGAAAGGGTTCCCTCCTCTCATTCAGACCACTTTGGACGGACGTCGAAACAAAAGACCTCAAAAAAAATGAAGAACCTGAGCTCAAGTGATCCGGTCGCAAACTCCCAAAAATTTCTCTTCTGGAATTGTCATGGTTACGTAAAATTTTTTAATTCTTACATTAATTTAGATAATTTTGATATTATAGGCATTGTTGAAAATTGGCTGACTCAAGTACCAAAAAATTTTAACGTTAATTATAATGGCCATTATTTTTTTTTCTAATGCTCTGAGAGAAAAGTCAAGAGATAGGGCAAGTGATGGCCTAGCTCTTTTTATGAACAAATCCTACTTAAATTGCGCGCTTATTGATAAACCGGAATATTGGATCCTAGTTGGATCCTAAGTTTAATAAATGACCTGAAGGTAGATCAGTCTGTACCCTTTTCTAATCATTTTCTGTCTTGGTGTCCTCCTGTTGTCTTCCTGCTTCTGCTAGTTAGTCTGATTTTCCGAAAGTGAACAAAACTGAAACTTCGACCTACCTTTAGTGGGACGATAGCAAGCAGAAAATATTTTCGAGCGAACTCTATTTTTCAAAAAAGCTTAAAGTTAATTTGAACAAAATCTATATCGACGGATTAAGCTCGATCCTTACCGAAGCGATTGTTGATAGCGTCGCACTAGCTGATATGTTTAAAGAGAGGAAAAGCTTTTATGGTCAACCTAAGCGTGACAAACCCTGATTCGATATTGATTGTCAACAAGCTGAAACTTTATTACTTAGTGCATTTAAAACTGCTAGCGGGGTTAACTTTTCTGACGAGTCTAAACAGATTTATATTAAAGCTAAAAAGTCATACCGAGCTCTAACCGACCGTAAAATATTGAGCTCTTGAGATAGTATTGTTGCGGGCCTTGAGAGTGTTAACGATGATGAGACTTTGTGGGAAACCGTGAATAAATTTAGGGGACTGAGATCGAAATCAAACGCTCTCAACACAAAAGATTGGGAAAATTATATCCGCTTTACACTCCCGCTGAGACGCCTATCTCAATTCTTATTTACAGATTGTTGGTATACTGAGTTATTAACTGTCTATAAAAATCATCTATTTAATAACTAAGCATGCACGGATTCGAGAGGCTGAAAATTGCAAAGAAAATGATGAAATTCTGGCAGTAAGTTATGTAAAGGATTACTTTAATGTTATTCCCTTAACGAGTTGCTTTTAATAGTTCTCAAAACAGTTTCACACATGCGAGATTTTAATTAATAAAAGTTCTGAACTGAGGTTCATGAGCCTACCATGACCTACGCGGTGCTTCGTGTGCATATGCAGCACGAGAAGAAACAATAAACATTTCATGGGCGAAGTTGGTGAATCACAGTATGAAAATAATGAACGCTTGTCGTTCATTAGGCTACCGCCGACCATGACAGATAGTCTTGAAGTAAGAATAAGCATAAGTAAGAATACAAAATTAACCTTATGTCTCTGCTGAAACTCAGTTTCACCGCCCACCATGAAAAATAATGTTGAATGCGAGTAACAATATAAAACTCTCTTAATACTATATAAATTGGTAAATTGATATGGTTAAGAATTCACCCTAAGTTATAAGCAAGTACCTTGGCAAGTTAGACATTATGCTATTCGAGTATTTTCTTTAGTTTTATTCAAATTACACAATTTAATAGAGGCTTCAGATGAAAGAGGCAACAAGCAAAGCTTAACAATCGTTCGGTCGAATTCAAAAGTGGCAGTTTCAATTCAAACTAAGCGAACTAAGCCATCTGTACCTGGATAGCATTTGATTATGCGACCGAGCGACCATTTTGTTGGAGGGAGACCATCACTGCAAATCAATAGTCAGTCACCGATTTTGAGGTTAGATTGTTCACGTGCCCATTTATATCGACGCTGTGAAGAATGCAAGTATTTGACAGCCCAGCGTCGCCAAAAAATGTCCGCTATATGTTGAACACCCTGCCAACGAGATAGTTGATTTTCCTGTACAAATTCAACTGATTGTTCAGGGGGACTCGATAGTGGTGCCCCAATCAGAAAATGCCCTGGTGTTAAGTACGTGAAATCCTTACTATCATCGGATAACGGCCCTATTGGACGTGAATTAAGAGCTGCCTCAATTCTCGTAAGAGTGGTATAAAACTCTTCGAAAGTGAGAGTTCTAGACCCTCTTATTCGGCGAAAGTGATGCTTGAAGCTTTTGGTCCCAGCCTCCCACGGACCCCCGAAATGACGTGCAGTAGGCGGAATGAAGTGCCAAGTAGTTCCTTGAGTGACAAGCTGATTCTGCAAATGCGTATCATGACGTAGTTTATGAGGCACTCACGTAGTTCCTGTTGAGCTCCCTGAAATGGGGTACCGTTGTCGCTGTAAACGTGAGCCGGTAAATCACGACGATTTGTGAAACGATGATAAGTGGCTAAAAAAGCATCAGTAGTATAATCTGAAATAAGCTCTAAATGTATAGCTCGAGTTACGCAGAAAACGAATAAGACGACGTAACCCTTGTAGCTTTCTTGCCCTCTGCCCGGAGATACTCGTACGTTGAAAGGTCCTGCGTAGTCGACCCCAGTATGTGCAAAGGGGCGACTTAGAGTGGTCCGGAAGTTCGGAAGGCTACCCATAAGTTGTTGTGACACAATAGCTCGCTGACGCACGCATGAAACACAGGAGTTAATCAATTTTTCAACGAGCGAACGGGCTCCCAAAACCCAAAATTCTTGGCGTAGCGTACGTAAGTTGAGTTGTGTACCGCCATGGAGTGACCTAGAGTGAGCATGTTAAGCAATAAGCTCACTTATTCGATGGCGTGGTAAAATAATAGGATGCTTCTCATTGTAATTAATTGGGGCATTATGCAAACGTTCTCCCAAACGCATTACACCAGAGGCATCTGGAAACGGGTGTAATGTCTCAAGCGACGAACTACATTTTATTTTATCGTTGCGTTCAAAAGCGAGCAACTAAGGTTCGAAGTCCTCCTTCTAAATTCGCCGGACCCAGTATAAGGAAGCTTGAAATATCTCATCTGGCATAAGAGCCAAAGTTTCATGCTGGAATACAGACTTTGTTAACTTACCAACCTCAATTAGGAAGGTCTTGATAAATCAAGTACAGTAAGCCGTCATTCTCAACAATTTTGGTCAATACGATAACCTATCAGCCAAATCAAAGGGTCTTCTAGTTTGCTTCATTGAATGGTGAGAAAATATTTTACTCTACTCAAGCTCAACATCCGGAGATAAATTTGGCCGTGATTCTGACCAACTTGCAGAATGTTTGCCTAGCCAGTGTGGGCCATGTCACCATAAGGGATGATCCTTCAACTCTCCTGGGAAAAAACCCCTGAACGCACAATGAGCGGGATTGTCCTACGTGGGAACATGTCTCCACTTCGCATTTGCAATGAGCTCATGAATTTCAGCTACTCGATTGGATACAAAGGTACGCCAGATAGACGGATGATTGGTAAGCCAAGCTAAAACTACTGAAGCATCTGTGTGACAGTAAAGTGGAATATTTTCAAGAACCATTGTTGCGATAATAAAGTGCGAAGTTTTCGCTAATAATTAAGCTCCGCATAATTCAAGTCTAGGTATGGATAACGGAAGAATAGGAGCCACCTAAGATTGGGCAGTCAGTAAAGTAATTTGTGCAGTTCCGTCCTCCTGAATAATACGGAGATACACGACTACTGCATAGGCTCTGCTCGAAGCGTCAGAAAAGCCATGTAGTTCGCAACCTAAAATGTCAGCGCTTTGGCCTGTCCATCGCGGTATCTGAATTGCTTCAAGTTGAGTAAGACTCTTATAATATTTGGACCAATGGTACCCTGAGTCTGTGTAGTTGAATAACTTGTGTTTTTAATTCTCGAGCTTTGTCTATTGCATCAGCGCCAAAAAGTGCATCGTCTACATAAACACTATTTTCAAGAACTAATTGGGCTGCAGAAAAATTAGAACCCTCATCAATTGCTAACTTTTTATGACTCGATTAGCGATGTAAGGAGCACAAGCTGTGCCGTATGTGACCGTATTCAAATCCCAAGCTTCAAGCTTTTGTTTAGTAGTATACCAAACTATGCGTTGATATTTCTTATCACAGGGTCAATCAAAATCTGTCTGAACATTTTCTCTACATCTGCTACAAAAACAAAGCGATGCAAATGCCAGCGTAATATAATGGAGACTAATCCGCAATAATTTTAGGCCCTACATGAAGATGCGAATTCAAAGACGTATTATTAGATGTAAGACTCGAAGCATTAAATACTACTCTTACACGAGTAGCAGGACTACTATCCTTAATAGCAGGGTGATGAGGTAAATAAATTGTTTAAGGACCATTAATATCAGAAAACTCCTGAACGCGTTCCATGTGTCCTAACTGTTCATATTCAGCTAGAAATTCATCATATTCAGAGTACGAAGAGGAATCCCTAAGCAAACGGGCATGTACCCTTTTTGAGACTAATTTTGTTCTGTTCAAAGAATTACCAATATATATTGGAGGGTCGTTCCTAAGAGGCAAACGTACCATTTACCTTTCCGATGATGAACGTTGATAAGTCGATAAGAAATGCTGTTCACAATTCATCTCATCAGAGGTTAAAAGGGATCTTAATGTAGGTTCCTCTATCTCCTAGAATCTGAGTAAGTCGTCATGAAGGACTTCCTCAGTTATACTTTGAAGATTTGTGATAGGTACTGTCCATCCGGTAGTCGGTTTATGAACTGGCCCAGATAGGATCTTTCCGAAAACGGTATCTTGTGCCGTCAGAGTGCCTGACGCACCTTGTATAAGTCCTAGTAAGAGGCAGAATCCAAAGATATATGCTCCTAAAATAATATCTATACTTTCTAAGCTAAATGGATCAGGATCTGCTAATGAAAGCTCCTTCAATTCTTTCTCAACTTCTCCCCCCGGTCTTACATGTGAAGTGTAAGACGTTAAATGTAGTGATACTTATGCCTGCATGATTACCGGTTTAAGCATACCCATTTTCGGCAGAAGGAATATTTGAGCTAACTTTTTTGCAGCTTCTATCACCTCACCTCCTACACCGTAAACTAGAGCATCAACCCTTTGATACTTTGGATTCCAAATTTTAGTTGATCTTTCAGATACAAAACAACACTCCGAACCTTGATCGAGTAGAACTCTAAATTCATGAACTCGGCCATTATCAGCTCGTACATTAATTACAGCGGTTGTTAGTAAAGTAGAACGTGAGAGGTCGCGTTTATTATTTGAAAAACAAACGGTGACGTCATTGTTACTAGAGCCTGTCGCATTCGAATGATGGACTCCCTTTATTGATAGTGAGGGAGGGTTATCCGATACCTCATTCATTATTACTCCCGAATTGCTAGTTCCAGCCACTTGAGAAGTGATCGCGAGCGTGTTAGGTGCTGTCAACGTCGGCGTTGTGGAAGTAAAATTTGGATTGGATTCAAATTCAAAATGTAGCAACGTGTTATGCTTACGATGGCACTTACCACATGTATACTTACTGGAACAATTAAAGGGTTCATGACCTGGCGTCAAGCAGTTTAAACAACAGTGGTGTCACAAAGCAAGTTCCTCACGTTGATCAATCGATAATTCCCTAAATTGTTTACATTTAAATAAATGATTACTCTCTTTGCACATTAAACATTTAGAGTTGGTAGAGGCATTGTGACCTTTGAGTGACTGCTCTTTATTATTTTTACCCTTTTCCGAGAGATTAAATTTTGATAACTGAATCGCTCCTAAAGTGCAAATGCGTGTTGCTTAAAATTCATTTAACTTTTTGAAACTAGAATATTCAGTATCAGATCTCAAATGCATCTCCCATTCCATCAAAGATGACATATTCAATTCACGCACTGCCCAAAAAACCATAACATCATCCCAGTGCTGAGTTGATCGATTTAAATTCTTTAAACATATTAAAAATTCATTTGTAGTGTCGCATAAGACCCTCAATTCCACTACAGCATCATTAGAGACATTCGGAATAGACGCAATTGCTTGCAAATGAGCAAGAATCAGAGCGCGTTTATTGTCATAGCAGAGTTTAATTGTATCCCAAGCAGTAGTGAAATTCGCATCGGTCACTGTAACATGTTTAATCACATGGCTAGCGTCACCTTTCAGAGAAGTTTTCAGATAGTGTAAACGTGACTTAAAACTGACTGTAAACGTTTCTTAAGATTAATTTCTATTCGCATAATAGCTTCTTGCAATGAAACAAGCTCGATACATGATGTACCCACACACAGTCATATACACAAACTGATTACGAATGAATAAATTCAAACAATCTTACATTTCCATATCTCCACACATTCCAAACACGGATGTTCGGCATCCGTTACAACCATGTATCGTTAACTGCAACCTTATCTGGACAAAACTTCATGATTTAGATGTAAGCTCGAAAATAATTAGGATACCAGAAAGTTTATATGAGAGAGCTTCAACCCGTGTGAAGGTGGGAGATGAACTCTCAGATGAGTTACCGATTACAGAAGAGGTCCTGCAGGATGGAATTTTGAGTCCGATAATATTCAACCTCTTAACTTCTGACTTGGAGACTTTTTTTAGGAGAAGAGGTCTGGCCGGTCTCAGGATTTTGGGTGATAACGATATTATTGTTTTAGTTCATGCAGATGATTTAATTATTCTAGCCGAAGTAAAAATTGATGCAATAAGGAAATTCTGTGCCCTGCAAGAATATTGTAACATAAATAAATTGATGGTCAATGAAGATAAAACCAAGTATACTATTTTGAAAAAAGGTCGAATTGGCGAAAAACTTCTTGGTCTGAAATATGATAGTAGTCAGCTGGAGTTTGTTTCTTGTTTTTATTATCTTGGTACGATTTTCTGTAGATCAGGAATGTTCTGTTTGGCAGCTCATGCTGCAGCTAGCAGAGCCAACCTAGCCTCGGCAGCGGTCTACAATATTTTAATTCGAACTAAATGCGGCACGGGTGTTCGAGATGGATCACTCGCGCTACCCCAAAATCTGTATGCAAAAACTGGCTCAAAACGCCCACAAAAAAAATTTCAAATACGATTGGCTAGGTCAGCTTATAAGATGCCTGGAAGGTGCGGGCATTAATTACGATTCAATTGAACTAAATGGTACCACCCTTGAAGGTCAAATTGTGGACACGCTTAACAGATATAATGAATACATGTTCTCTCAAGATTTGATAAGATTGAAAAATAGCAATTGTAGTGTCATTTATAAACAAATTTTTTACAGTGATCCGCAACCTCAGCAATATCTGTTATCAAAAGCTCCGTTTTATCTTAAACGCATTTTTATCCAGCTTAGAACATCTTCCAAATTCATTATTAGGCTGACCTCAAAAGTTAGTACTACTGTGATTGACCCACAACAAATATGTCAATTGTGCAATCTACGTGAAAAGGAGGACCTCCAACATATTCTTACAAAATGTCCAATATATTTGTGCATTAGAGATCACAATTCGCGTATCTCACATACGATTAACGAAGACAATCTACATCTCTTATTGTCTCATACTGATCCGGCGACTCTTCGCACAATATATAACTTTATAAATAAGTTTTTAAAAATTAGGGCGTTCTCCTTATTTGAATGATCACAGACAACTTTAGTGCTTGACCAGTAACAGTCGAATTCTCTTGCACATATACCTCTAATTTCTAGTAATATATACATATTTTACTTCAATTGTAATGGCTCACTCTGCAATAGAAATTTTTTATTCTTAAAGGCAATAAAGATACATAAATACATGCATACATACATACACACATACATACCTCAAGAATAATAATGACACCTTCAAAACGCGAAATTCCATAGGTAAAGACGCCATCTACACGTAAAAAATGTTGAGAAAACACTAAAAATATTGGAAAAATAAGCGGGTATGAAGAAGTGACGTAATTCGCTTTTTAAAATCTTTTTAAACCCTGGAAGAAACCGTCATCGAGAACGATTTTTATAAGACTATTAGCTCAGGATGCTTGAAGTGTAATGTGATGCTTTTACCGTGCTCAGTTTCGTCTTCCAGTAGGGACTTTTAAATTGCGTCCCGTGAATTCAAGAAAACCTCTTCTCTTCAGAAACTAGTGCCTTTGGGAAATATATGTTTGCCAGAAAGTATATTTGAACAGATAAAATACTCATCGTGATTTTTGTTGTCATTTCAATAGTTCTGGAATATTTGAATTGCGCGGCATTTGTTCGTTCGGTTCGAAACGTAACCTCAAGAATAATAATTACACCTTCAAAACGCGAAATTCCATAGGCAAAAACGCCATCTGCATGTGGAAAATGTTGAAAGAACAATGAACATATGAAAAAAATAAGCGCGTAGAAGAAAGTGACGTGATTTCCTTCTTGAATTTTTTTTAAATCCCGATACAAACCGTCCTCGAGAACGATTTTCATAACAATATTTAGCCCAGGATGCTTGAAATGTAATGTGATTTAAATTGCGCGGCACGTGTTCGATCGCTTTAAAACAAAACCTCAAGAATAATAATTACACCGTTGAACCGCGGAATTCCATAGGCAAAAACGCCAGCTACACGTGAAGATTGATGGCAGAACACTAGAAATATTGAAAAAAAAAGCGTGTAGAAGAAAATGACGTGATTTATTTTTTGAAGTCTTTTTTAAATCCCGATACGAACCGTCCTCGAGAACGATTTTCATAAGACTATTTAGCCCAGGATGCTTGAAGTGGAATGTGATGCTTTGACCGTGCTCCGTTTCATCTTCCTGTAGGGACTTTTAAAATGCGTCCCGTAAATTTAAGAAAATCTCTTCTCTCAAAAAACTGAAGCCTTTGGGAAATATGTGTTTGTCCGAAAATGAAATTGTACAAATGAAACTCTAATCGTAAACTTTGTTTTCATTTCATTTGTCCCGGAATATTAGAATTGCGCGGCACTTGTTCGTTCGCTTCAAAACAAAACCTCGAGAATAATAATTATACCTTCAAACCGCGAGAATCCATAGGAAAAAACGCCAACTACACGTGAAAATTGTTGGAAGAACACTAAAAATATTCAAAAAAAGCGCGTTGAAGAAATTGACGTGATTTGCTCTTTGAATTCTCCGTTAAAACCCGATGCGAACCATCCAAGGGAACGGTTTTTATAAAATGGTTCAGCCCAGAATGCTCAAAGTGTAATATGGCGCTTCAACGGTGCTCATTTTCGTCTCCCAGTAGGGAGTTTTAAAATGCTTCCCGAAAATTCAAGAAAACCTTTTCTATTTAAAAACTGAAGCCTTTGGGAAATATATGCTTGCCAGAAAATAAGATTGTACAAATAAAAAACTTATCGTGAATTTTGTTATCATTTCAGTAGTCCTGGAATATTTGAATTGCGCGACACATGTTCGTTCGCTTGAAAAAACCTCAAGAATAATTATTACACCTTTAAACCGCAACACTTCATAGGCAAAAAAGTCAACTACACGTGAAAAATATTGCAAGAACACTAAAAATAATGAATATAATTAGCGCGTAGAAGAAATTGAGGAAATCTGCATCTTGAATTCTTTTTTAACTCCCGTTACGAACCGTCCTCGAAAACGATTTTCATTAGACAGTTTAGCCTAGGATGCTTGAGGTGTAATGTGATGCTTTCACGGTGCTCACTTTCATCTTCCTGTGGGGACTTTAGAAATGCGCTGCGTAAATTTGAGAAAACCTCTTCTCTCCATAAACTGAAGCCTTTGGGAAATAAATGTTTGCCAGAAAATGAAATTGTTCGAATAAATACTCATCGTGAATTTTTTTGTTATTTAATTAGTCCTAGAATATTGGGATTGCGCGGCACTTGTTCGTTCGCTATAGAGCAAAGCTTGAAGAGTAATAATTACATCTTTAAACCCCGAAATTCCATAGGCAGAAACGCCAAGTACACGTGAAAAATGTTGGAAGAACACTAAAAATATTGAAAAAAATAAGCGCGTAGAAGAAAGTGACGTGATTTTCTTTTTGAATTCTTTTTTATATCCCGATACAAGCCGTCCTCGAGAACGATTTTTATAAGACATATTTAGCCCAGGATGCTTGAAGTGTAATGTGACGCTTTTACCGTGCTCATTTTTATCTTACTGTAGGGGCTTTTGAAATGCGCCCCGTAAATTCAAGAAAACCTCTTCTCTCCAAAAACTGATGCCTTAGGGAAATATATGTTTGCCGGAAAGTAGATTTGAACAAATAAATTACCCATCGTGGTTTTTGTTGTCATTTCAATAGTTCTACAATACTTGAATTGCGCGGCACTTGTTCGTTCGGTTCAAAACAAAACCTCAAGAATAATAATTACACATTTAAAATCCGACATTTCATAGGCGGAAACGCTAACTACACGTGAAAGATGTTAGTAGAACACTAAAAACAATGAGAAAAATAAGCGCGCTGAACAAATTGACGTGATTTGCTTTTTGAGTTCTTTTTTGAATCCCAATACGAACCGTCCTCGAGAATGATTCTCATAAGATTGTTCCGCCCAGGATACTTAGAGTGTAATGTGACGCTTTTACGGTGCTCATTTTTGTCCTCCTGTAGGGACTTTTAAAATGCGTTTCGTAAATTTAAGAAAACCTCTTCTCTTCAAAAACTCAGGCTTTTGGGATATATACATATGCTTGCCGGAATATGAAATTGCTCAAATGAAATACTTATCGTGAAACTTTTAATCATTTCATTAGTTTTGGAATATTGAAATTGCGCGGCTTGTGTTCGTTCGCTCTAAAACAAAACCTCCAAAATAATACTTACACCGTTAAACAGCAAAATTCCATATGCAAAAGCGACAACTACACGTGAAATGCGTTGGAAGAACACTAAAAACTTCGGGAAAAATTAGGGCGTAAAAGAAATTTACGTGATTTGCTTTTTGAATTCTCTATTCAATCTCGATACGAAGTGTTCTCGAGGGCGATTTTCATAAGACTGCTTAGCCCAGGATGCTCGAAGTGTAATGTGAGGCTTTTACGGTGCTCATTTTCGTCTTCTTGCAGGGTCCTCAACATGCGTCGCGTAAATTCAAGAAAACTTCAAGAACGAAAGCCGTCGGGAAATAAATGCTTGACAGAATAAATTTGTCACAAATTATATGTTCATATATATATATATATATACCGTACGTTGTCATCTCCGTGTAGTTGACTCTACGTTCTCGCCTCCTCTATTTCCCGTGAATATATTTAAAATTTATATGCATATATACGTTAAGTGAGGCCTCCTGAACATGTTTCTCAAAAGAGGGGTAACAATTCTACATTTTCAAATTTATTTATATTTGTGGTACTAAATGTACCAGGTGACCTCCTCTATATATAAGGAAGCGCGTTAAACTCTGTACATACTCACCTCAAGCGATGTTGGCATGTCCGGCAGGTAGGACTCTTACCTGCATCCATGTCTCGCAGGTTTCATCGTGATTTGACAATCAAGTCATAATCAGAGAATTAAGCTAATTCGAAATATCATTAGTGCGGATCCCGGACTTGAGCTTAGAGGGGACTAAGACATAATCACCTTCATTTAATATTGCATATATTCAAAATATTCAGTTTACGAAAAATTATTTAAAAAATTTTTATTTATTATAATGAATAGTTTCAGAAATGTCTTCGTGAATTTTTCCTTAAACAATATTTTTCTCAATAATAAAAATCTTTCATTAACTTTAATTTGGGGGGGGGGTCGAGTGGTTTTGGCTTTCCTACATGAATGGTTGTTAATAATTTAGGTATATGAACATAAGTATACGGTTGAAAATTTGGCACGAAATGTTTTGTTTTGGGTCGAAGAATAAAATAATAAACTAAAAACTATTGTTTCAAACAAGTGAAAAATAAATTTTTGATTAGCTTGCATTTACAAAAGTATATTTGTAAAGGAATGCATACGGGCATTTCCGTGATACCTTAAACTTTTATGTCCTTGACTAATATATTAGTTTCGGGAAAACAGATTTTACTTTTAGAATATTTTTAAGCATAATAAGCTTTATGCTGGATACAAATTATGAAACCGTTGCAAAGTAGTTCGGTGAGTGCCTTCATTATAAGGAGTATCCTTAATTGTGATCATTATGGATTATTTTTTATTTTTTATAAGTCCTAGATAGTTTTTATATAGTTCAATAGATTCATTTCATCAACATGAATATATTTTATACTTAAAATATTGATTTAGTTCAAAAATTGAAATTTTGTTTTCCTTCAAATTTCAAACAAATTGACAAATCGGGGTATGTATCATAATTCTATTTTGTCGTTCAGGCCTGTTATATTAAGAAAGTTTTTCTCTTACGAACGTTAGAAAAATTCACAAATGTATACAAATCATAACTCCATTTGATCATAGAGTGCTTCTGAATACAACAATCGATTCATGTTGTCAAAATAAACAAAATTGATACTATTTGTGTTACTATATTCCTAATAAATAAAAATTACTTACAAGGCAATAATTGAAAAATTCTTAAAGATGAAAATTTTTGTATGGAGATAGCTTTGAAAATTCTATGGAACTATATTAACTAAATACCACCTCTTGTAAAGAAAAATTGATAATACAAAGCCTGGTGTTACTTCCAATACTGTGATAAACAAATTTTTGATTTCGAATTTCTCAAATTCATTTCTTGTCATTTTCACTATTTTTAATGAATAAACCTCAAACTTTTTTGTTAAAAATGATGTATTTTATTTAAATTCACGTATAATTTTTTTCCTTTTTATACTAAAAATTGCAGAAAATTCACATCCAAAACGAATTTTAAGAAAAATATAAAATCGAAAGGAAGAAATTATTCTTATTCGATTCACTCAAACGCGGATATGTTAAAAAATGAAGTTCGAAAATTTTCATGGTCACGAAGCTGCCTCTATTAGGAAGAAATTTGATGAAAAATGACCGGCAAGTCAATATAAGAACATTAAATATGCAATATGTGCTTCTTATGTAGTTTCTGTGATTTCGAGTTTTACACTACAAGAATTTGAACATGTAAACATTTTTCTTAGAGTAAATTTTTTCAAAAACATTGACTAATTTCATAAACATTTATGATATTTTAATAATACAAACCTCACGTAAGTTTCGAGAACCAAACTTTCTGTCCCCAGATTTTATGTCGCTTGTGTATGAAAACATATTTTTGTAAAGTTAACGCTGAAATTTTTGTAATTAAGGCTCACTGTTCCGCGCACATTATTTTCAGATCTTCAGTAGTTATTCTGTTTATATGAATTTGTCATTAATTTTATTTTGAATGAATAATACGCGAATTTATAAAGAAATTCTGATACTTGAAAAGGTAGGTGTACCACCTTCGGTGATAATGTCGCCTTCATGTCGGCACCCTTTTCCCTCCCAATAAACGTAGCGTTCTCAGCAACTGAAATCTGGCACGTTCGAAAAGCAGGAGCAAACAGCCCTGTTGGCTACCTATTGTTTCGTCCAAATCGAGTACTCGCAATACCAGACCATTTCAAACTTTTCGGAGAAATTTTCTCATTTAGAAGACCTAAGTATCGACGATACAATAGGTACCCAACAAGGCTTTTCGAAATTTTAATTGAACTGTTCAATATTCAGGCATTTAAAACTAAAAACCTTAAAAATTGGACAATTTTTAACATGAATAATTTAAAACTAATAGCCCTGAAAACTAACATTATCAATCTTTGAAAATTCTTTGTTTTCCAAGTTTTTATTATTTAAGAGTTTAAAATTGAACAATCTCCATTTGGTAACTTTCAAAATTTTACTATTTGAAATTTGGAACGTTCAAACACTAAGAACATAAATAGATAAACATTTGCCTAGCTTCGAAGCATTCACAATTAACTGATACATTTGTATCGATTTGTATCGATCTTTGATCAAAAAACAAATTATTGAATAAATAAAATAAATAAAAAATAAATTCACAATTAACTTGAATCAATCAATGATCAACTTGAAAGTATCATCACAAATTCAAGAATATCAATGATAAAGAATATCGAAACTAAACATTAAATATTAACCAATTTTAAGTACTTTCAAATTACAGGTTTAAATTTCATTGTGAATGAAAGGGTTTCAAAATATCAAATATTTCAAAATGAAGCGTTCAAAGTTAAAAAGTTTTAATTTCAAGGAGTTTAATTGAACATTCACTTTTACATTCATTTAAAGAACCGAATGTTGAAAATCAATAAAATAGCGGCAGTTTTTCTGAAAGAACTACGGCCACAAAACTAATTTGGCCTGCATGAATCTGGCCACAAAAATAATTTGGCCTGCATTAATTTTACAGAATCTCTTATTTTTGTAAGCAAGAATTCTCAAGAAATATTGGATATACGAGGTCTGTCCCAAAAGTATCCGACCTACCTCGATTTCTCGGCGCTTGATTTATTCTTCGTCATCCGGAGGG
>JAUMHM010000005.1:50960142-50970478 GCA_032362435.1 Melikaiella ostensackeni
AATTTATACGAAAACCTTTTCCCTATTAATAAAGTACTTTTAGGGAAAGCACGAACAGTATGTGCGCAAATTTACAGCATTCAATCTAAGTTTTTACTAACTGAATAAATTCACTATTCAGGACTCTTAATAATATCTTTCATAAATTCACATTCCGCCAATTTTTTTTTATCAGTTATACTGAACATTATATTAACCAAAACATGAAAATAAGAAAAGATAAAATAATTTTTCTCTATAATTCGCAGAAAAAAACCAGTTTTCCCACTGTTCTCTTTGTAAAAAGTGATCGATTCGTTGTCGATGATGTGGCGTATGCGCAGTGTTGAGCTTTCCGGGCAACGTTGAAAAAAGTGGAAGCAGCGAAAGAAGTGATGCACGGTGAAAAAAGTAAATAAAATGCTAACTACTGAACGAACCCTGTGGTCTGCTTCAGTAAGTGAAGGTGAACTCACTACTATTGCGTTGTATCTCATTCCACCACTCTTAACCTTCCTGACCAAACATTGCTACCAATTCACTGTTACGGCCATATTATTGCCATGGTTTTGACAATTGCCACTGTTATGGTTGCATTAATCGACAACAAATCGCCTCCTTCTTAAACAAAAAACCAGTGAAAAAACTAGCACTTTTGAAACAAATTATAGAAAAAGTATCGTGTCCCACATGTTGGAGAAGCGACGATTTAAAACTCATGTGAAACTTCACATTCATCTTGAACCTTTCGCTTTTTCATCTTGTAGCACAATGTACTATTAAATATAACTTCCTGCGCATAATATCCCAAATTTTGCATCCAAAGTTCGGCGAACACTTCACCAAAACACTAATTAGACAAAAACTTCCATTATTTTCCAAAAATGTTATGCCAAACTCAAGCGTTTAGAGCCAGCCTCCAAAGTGTGACGCATGCGCACTGCGGTCGCACGCAACGGAATGTTACAACCAAAATTATGACCAAATCCATGTTTCATGGAAATATTACTTGATATTAATACTAATTATGACTTATAACCAATGATACTATAATGTTGTACTATAATTTATCACACAAATTCAGAAAAGTACCATTAAACTTCTAGTATTTCACCTCTGCCACAAAACCAGCATCATAAAATGTATTGGCTCCAAAACTTTTATGAGTTTTTATTTGATTTGTGATATAAAAACTGTATGATAGGATAAAATATATGTCACTCTTGTACGCGCTTCTGTAACTATCTCCATTATGATGATCGACAGCACGACTACTTTCAATAAAATTTTTATCTTGCAAAGCATACAGCGACCAAACTTTTGTATTTTTACTTTTTTTTTTCATCTATCAGGTCTTCACATCACTTGACAACTTTGCCAATTACACAGTCTCGAACTTAAAAAATATAAAGAATTATGAAAACCTACAACTCATGTACAAAATACAAGCAATGGGAAGTAATGTACAAGAAATCTATATTATCGAGGTTGGTAACGACCAATCACGACGAGATTCTTTTCACATACCGTGAAATAGAAATCAACTGTATCGATCTAAGGTTAACCACAAATACAGAAATATTAACGTCATTTCAGACTATATGGAGTAATTAATTTATTTTTAAATAAATAATATGTGAAAAAAGATCCTCTTTCGCTCCGCTGGGAATCGAACCACAGCTCTTCCGATTGCCGGTCGGGTGCTCTTACCACTAAGCTACTGGAGAGATCGAGAGTATAATCTTTTTTTCCCCCCAGCGGAGTGAAAGAGGATCTATTTTCACATATTATTTATATAAGGTAAACTAATTTTAAGAACAGACTAATACTAAAAATAATCAAATGTGTTTATGCAAGAATATAAAAGATTCCTTGACTTGAGATGAATCGATTGACTAAATATTAATACATTTTATTGGAGAGTAAGGGAGGTGAGGTAATTTATAATATTTAAAAAGTGGGTTTCTTATAGTAAAACTTTTTTCAATAGCATAATTCAACGTCAATAATAATAATTAAAAAATATTCAACTCTTTATACTAGGGCTGTTTGAAGGTCATTATAGTTAGTCCTAATTTTATCAGTATTGTTTGCCCATCTAATTAACAATAGCAATAAATTTTAACCTATAGATTTCGACATCAAACTTAATCCAATTAAAAAATCATCAACTCTCTTGGCTTTGTCACTTTTTGATCTAAACGGTTGTCAAAGCACTGCACAGTGGAGAAAGAGTTGACACCTACATTAGGGTGGGTCGAAAAAAGTAAAAATTGGAAATAAAAAATAGCCTAGCACTTACAAGTTTCATTTTGAGTCCCTTTTAACCTGTGGAAAGTTCTAAATAGATTGAACAATATCCTGAGGTTCCGTGGGCCGAAGGTGTCTAATAGCACTTCTATCCACGCCACAGAGGTACCCACGAGAATTGCGTAGTGGGAGAGATAGTGGCAGAAGTGTGATGTAAAAGAGGAGAGGGATCATGGTATCGTCTTGAAGACGCTCACTAGATAACAAGTATATGGGAGGTTGAATCAAAAGCTGTTTTGTCGTTCCGCGTTTTCCGAAAATCTCTCTCCGCGCAGGTCCAATTGTTTGAACAATCCTGTCGTTCAGGATAGCTGTAAAGATCATATACAGCATGTTCAGACAAGTTATTGGCCTGTAGTTTCTTGCGTTGGACAAGTTGCCTTTCTTCGGTAGGGATACATTGTGTCCTAACACCGGCCACTGCAGAATTGGCGTCTCCGACTTTGAACATGAGGTGAAGATCCGGGCTAAATGTTGTTGTGTAGAAGTAAACTTCTCCCACCAGAAGTTCTTGATACCATCTGGTTCGGTAGCGGGGAAGTTCTTCCTGTTCCTCAGTGCTTTCTTCACCTCTTTGGCAGTGATTATTAGACATTCCACCTCAGACATTATGAGGTTGTCGCACAGCTCCTTGAAACGGATAATGTTCTCAGTGTCTTTATTCATTGGGTGTCGAACTTCGCAAATCTTCCTCCAAAAAGTCTCAACCTCCTCAGGCTTGGGCGGATTTTGGACAGAAATAGGGGGATCGCTGAAGAGGCGCGATAAGTCAGCGAGAAACTGTTGATTCTCCCTGACCCTCCCTATTCTGTATACTCCTCCTTGCGTCAGATAACACCAGTATTTTGTCAGCAATGTGCTGCTTGATGGCCAGCAGCTTTGATTTGTTCAATGTGTGATGGCGGATCATCAGTTCGTGAGCGAACTTTTGGACCTTTACCGTAAAAGGCTTCACCAGATGTTATATAATCAATTACAGATTGAATGCGGGACGCTTTCCGTCTAGCCCAGCCAATCTTCCTGTTCAGTTGATGCAAGCGCCTCTTGGCCTTTTGTTCCATCGTTGGCTTTACCCTTCGATTTGAATCGGCCCGAGCTCTCGCCTCATCATAAACCGAATAAGTGATGGTTCAGAGGTTGGACTCCTGCGAGAGATCTTTACGAAGGGCGGTATCCATTTCAGCCAGATCTTGAAGCTTAGGAGGAAACTGGATGCCATTGTTTCTCTTTGTGCTTAAATCGCCATCATGTCTCAGGGGTCGCCTGCTTTCCGTGGTCGGTCTTAATGTCGCTTCCTCTTCTTCGTCTGCGGCTTTTTCTTGCGAAAGGTGTAAAAGCTCTGGGTGTTTGTCTCCCCTTTCTTATAATATATGTTTGTTTTTATATTTTAATTTTTTTTCTTGGAGAAAATTGATACTATTTAGCTGTCAAATATTATTTTATGGTGAAAAAAAATCCTAATATGTCTGGTATTATCAAATTTAGAGCTCTAGTTAGGGTCTAAAGTAACCATTTATAGATTTGAGTGGAAGATATATACCCATACTAAATCTATCAGCATTATACTCTTTTCTCAGAAGCAACCGAAAGTAAGTATATTCTGCGTGCGAAAACAGAATAACACGTGCGCTTATGGCATTCGCCAACTTGAAATGCGTTTTTTTCGAAAAGTGTTTTGTTGAAGTTTTTTTTTCACGAAGTTTCGAGATGCGCTAACCGGGTAATCCCTGACATTTGACGAGAAATGTCCAGTGTTATTTTAGGCCGTGCCATGTAAAGGTAACGTCAACATTTTTTAAATATTTTTTTTCTGCTCAACTTACATTCACACAAAATGAGATATTGAGTTGAAAAATTTGGGTAACTCAATAAAAAGCACTAAGGAACTTATAATTGAAAATTTAAGTACAGGTAAACGTTCCTTAGTGCTTTTTATTTAGTTTTCCTGTATTATCGAGGTTGGTAATGACCAATCACGAGGAGATTCTTTTCACATACCGTGAAATAGAAATCAACTGTATCGATCTAAGGTTAACCACAAGTACAGAAATATTAACGTCATTTCAGACTAGATAGAGTTATTAATTTATTGTTAAATAAATAATACGTGAAAAAAGATTCTCTTTCGCTCCGCTGGGAATCGAACCACATGTTTTCCGATTGCCGGTCGGGTGCTCTTAACACTAAGCTACTGGAGGGATCGAGAGTATAATCTTTTTTTTTCCACCAGAGGAGCGAAAGAGGATCTTTTTTCACATATTATTTATTTAAGGTAAACTAATTTTAAGAACAGACCTGGACATGCCTATATTATTACGTTCATGCTGAAGGTAGAGTCCGACTAATTATCACACAAATACAGAGGAATATCTATTGCACAGACATTCAGACATTCTGTGTCCTGGCGGATGCGCGAGAAACGCCTATGATAAATATGTGGCCTATTTTTGTCAAATTAGGTCTATGGGAAATACTTCAAATAAAAGTCATAGTTGAAGACTTGAATTTCAAACTTACATACAATTTTATGTTACTAAGCAAGACCACTGAGGTCGCCAGGTTGATGACGTAATTTCGAAGGGTCGCCTTAATTTTATTTCTGAAAAACGTACATAGGGGTCTTTTTGAAATAAATACTCTCAAATATGTGTGTGTGTGTGTGTGTGTGTGTGTGTTAATTAAATGGGCAAGGAATACTGATAAAATTAGGACTAATTATAATGACCTTCAAACAGCCCTAGTATAAAGAATTGAATATTTTTAAATTATTATTATTAACGTTGAATTATGCTATTTAAAAAGTTTTACTATAAAAAAACCCACTTTTCGAATATTATACATTACCTCACCTCCCTTTCTCTTCAATAAAATGTATTAATATTAAGTCAATCGATTCATCTCAAGTCAAGGAATCTTTTATATTCTTGCATAAACACATTTGATTATTTAGTATTAGTCTGTTCTTAAAATTAGTTTACCTTAATTTTACTGTACTATATTATACATAATTAACCTGATAATGCAAAACCAAGAACTCTTTATCGTATTTCTGTCATTCTTTGCTTCTTAAATTTTTGTGACAATAACAAGTACGCGAGTATTAGGCATTTTCAGTTCCAATATGGCCAACCCATCAGCTGGATAGCTGGAGGGACAACTATAATACCAAGTGTATGGGGATTTTTTTTTAATCTTCGTAAAAAATCATTTCTCACCAAATGTGTATTTAAAAATTAGTTTTTATTTGTAAAGCACCATCTAATAAAATAATAAATTTGATACTTTTTTTTACATCGATTTCATTATTTCATTAGATAGTATATTACAAATAAAAACTTATTTCCAAATACACTCATGATGTGAAATTCTTTTTAAAGAAGATATTTAAAAAAAAAAGTTAAGTCCCATGCTCTTGGTATTATTGTTGTCCCTCCAGCCCTTGGACGCCATATTGGATTGACGTTACAAATGAAAATACCTGGGTGACGTCAAATAAATATGGCGGAGACACTGGAGTACAGAAAAAGGCATCAAATGCAGGGGACTAAACTTTATTCTTTAAATATCTTCGTAAAAAATAATTTTTTCACTGTAAATGTATTTGGAAATAAGTCTTAATTTTTCAATATCTCGTTATTTATATCTCGTTTTTTAATCTAGAGGGTTTGTTCTGGTCTTAAGGCCATGTCATACTTACCCGATTTCTGCCTTACCGACATGTTTTTGGAACAAATCACGCCCTTACAATATGACATATCGTCCTCAATTTTTAGTATTACAAAAAAAAATATTTTCTTACAACAATTTCACCACGTATGTCCTGCAGGACATCCGCGTATATTCTGGCCGCTGCAGGCCTTATAAGAACTGCCTCAGGTCGAGCTCTTCTGAGCTTCTTTCCATCCTTTGGTTGTGCTTTGCCTCGTTTGATCTCAGTCCATACTCTTCATCTCTCTATGACTTCTTGTTATGCCTACTGGGCTCGCCGTTTACGGGGCTGGCAGTGTGTTTTGCCAGCCTTTTCGTGTTGATCTCGGTGTTTGGTGTACCGCGGCCCTTGTCGTGGCCTGCTTTCTTTTTGAGTGACTATCGCCATTGCACAACCTACCCTTGCAAGTTCTGCTGACATACTGTCTTCATCTTTTCCGTGGTGTTTGTTCCCTTGGCTGCAACTTGCCAGTCCAGTTTTTCGTCGTCCACGTTCATAAGTTATGGCCTCTCAAAGTTGACCACGTTTGATCTATTTTTCAGGGAAAATTACTCGTTTTTAGTTTTTAAAAAATACTTCGTTTGTGGGTGAAGCTACGGTAATCACGCCAGAGAAAAAGCTGTAGAAAGGGAATTATGTGTAAATCTAAAAAAATTTAATCTTCTAACCTTTATAGGCCAGGAGCCTTTAAAACCTTTGAAACCTTTAAAACTTTAGAACCTTTGAAAAAAAACATTGGAGGAAGAAGGTTCTTTCTTTATTTAACTTTTTTAGAATTGAGTCTATTTTAGTTTTGATTTAAAAGTAATTTGTCTAACCGTAAGGTTGGACCGATGGACTAGGCCTACTTCTTATGATTTTCTGCAACAGGCTATTTGCAAAAAAAGTTGCAAGAGAGATCACAAAACAATCGCCTTGCAGAGACGTTTTTCTTACAACTTGAGTGTAAGAGTCGGATGGGTTAACACATAATTCTATTTCGCCCAAAAGTAACTTATCTATGCTAACGGCTGGACCGTTAAGACAGGGCAGACAATTTTCTCTAAAACGCAATGGTACAGATCAATCTACGCAAACACAATTTTTTGAACTTATTTCAAAAATATTTCCAGGACGCGTCGTCATTTCTAGCAAATTTGAAATTTTCATTAAGGACCCCTCAAAAAACCGTTTAAGCAAAACAAAACACGCTCTACCTACTTAAAACGGTAAAGAGACCTTTTTCCGAACGAGATGTCTGGACTTGAGAAGAAGCAGCCGAAAAAGAATTTGCTGAATAGCTAGAAGAAGAAGGGACTTTGTGCTGGGTCCATATATTCCTACGTCCATGGTGCTGCCGCCTTCAATTAGTTTTTCATCGACAACCTTTTATCGTTAGATATGTTAGGAATTTTTGATTAGTTTTAGTTTAGTTTAGATGTTAAGAAGATTTTTACGTATTTTGCTGCAAGGTAGATTTGTACCGCATATGATGCTAGAGTGTTTAAATTACTAAGGTACCAGTCATATTAATTTGATGATAAAGCGTCCAACCAGTTCCATAAGGTATTTAGCCACAAAAACAATAATTTTACTGTAAAGGAAAAAAACTGATATTAGGATTAGGGTTTTATAAGATTGTTCTTCTCGGTGGAAATACTTAGTGACTTTTGAGTGAAAAAATTGTTTGTAATAAATTCAATAAGTCATAACGTATGCACAGTGACAAAAAATTGATGTCAGATTCAGGATACAAAATTTGGTGGCTTACGACCTCATGGAACTTCATAGACGATTTGTAACTAGGTTCACAATGCATTTTCCATTGCAAGTCATGTTTACAATACATGACTTTGACTGTACGCTAAAACTTATAATTAACACTTCGGATCGATGCTATAAGTACTAACCATTTCAGAATATTATATTTAAAGTCATTTAAAGAAGTTTACCCCAAAAGTGACGCGGCTTCATGTTATAATAGTAGTACATATTTGATGTACTGGTAACTTATTCGAAAATAGAATATTAATTAAAATTTAGGGATTAACTTCTTTTTAGAAAGAATTATGAAAAAGGGGACTTTAGGCGAAACTCTCAGAATGTTATTTAGGGGGCTAGACCTATCTTTTTTATTAGATTTTGAGTCACACAAGTAATTTTTAAATTAACCTTGATGCTGCAAGTGTACTACAACCCAACACTTTCCGACACGTAATAAAAATGGCCGAGTCTAAACGTACGGATAGTTCATATGTTTATGTACTTTTATAACACGGTCAAGTCTAAACGTACGGACCTGACAAGGGGAAAGGGGACCTGAAAAGGGGGATGCGAAATCGGTTATGTCCGGGCGTATAGGCACTACCAATAAAAATACGGAGTGTCTAGATACACCGAAAATATTTGTTCTGCGATCAACGAATTTCGGTGAACCTAGACATGGACATGAAAATAACTCTATTATTAATAGAATCACAGATGGTTAATTGGCTACTTTAGAATAATAGTCCATGATAGGCAGAGAAAAGCAAAACTGTTAAACAATTTTAGTAAAAGTTAATTTTAATTTATTTTAATTTGGATTAAACTTGATTTTACATCATTCAAATAAAATTTAGAAAGCGCTTTACTATAAACTTGTTGGCGGTTTTTTCATTAATTTTCCCTTAGTGCAATATTTATGTACTTGGTATGAGTGTAGGATCCTTTTGCAGGATGTGGAGTTCGAAGATTCTGTAAGGGGTTCGAAATGTAGGCATGAGGATGAATCTGAAAGTGAAGACACACAGAGGCATGTTGAATTTTCTATAATGGATGACGTGGATTATGAAGGTGGGGGTGATTCTGGCAAGCCAAATAGGCTTCATCGCCGGGACACCCCACACCATTTAAAAAATAAGCGTATTCACACGTCAATTGACAAGGAAAAAGTTGCTTCCATCATAGCACAGGTTAGCCTTAAACATTTTTGAGACGAAATGTGCTTTTTTAAATTCATTTTTCGTAGCGATGATTATTTTCTGTTTGTTATGTATTGGGGAAATGCAAATTTTCTGCTGTTGAGAACAAAATATTAGGGGTGTGGGCGCTACAAAAACTTAAGAATTTGCCGTACAAGTAAACAATATATTTCTAGAGATAATACATATGTGAAAAAATATTCACGAAGATATCCTTTGAGTATTTTCGTCTATATTATGGACTTCGTTGCGGACTAATTCGCGTTTGGGTCATTACTGTAGTTATCGTGCTAAATATAAAATTAATGCTTTATGTATGCTAATTTGTTTCTTACTTGATAAAATTTATAATTCCATCATGGTTGCATTAATTGTGTTATTTCTTAGGCACTAATGAAGAAGAACGATGACGCTGCAGTTACTTATCCAGCTCCAATGGATTCAGTAGAAAATTTTGATCAAGATAGTCAAGGTAATTTTAACCTAATGCACATATTGCTTCCTCATAGAGTGAGGTTTATCGTGACGTCAATTTTCAGATTTACTTTTTTGAAATATTTTGATACGATTCGACTACAGGCCATAATGGTAGAACGCGGATATCCTAAGTGTGCGCAGTACGTTTTAGCGATGGTAGAACAAAGGTGGTAGAACGAGGACGGTAGATGTCTATTATCTCTGTTCTACCATTGTTGTTATACCATCGCTGAAACGTACTGCGCACACTCAGGATATCCGCGGTCTACCATCACTGACTCCAGGAACTCGAAAATTTTATGTTTATATAATGTCCGCGTGTGTGTAACACTTTTTATCTTCAGTATTGACGTTCAGTATGTTTATTCCGGTTTTCACGATTAAAAATTTCATCGTAGATTTGTAGGCTTTTTCAAGGTGCATCGATTGACTTATTTTGCCGACCCTTCCATGACCTAACATGGCCTAACAAATTATCAAAAAAATTGTTTATTTTGTTTATATGAGGAAAACTTTTTTGCCTGTTTTATTTACTTGTTCGTCTTCGAGACGCGTCGATTGACATATTGACGAATTTTCGATAACATTTTATGATTTATCAATAACGATTTGTATATTTTCAACAAAAAAAATCTGCTCGCCTCGCGGGCACATTCTCATCGCGCGCTTCGCTAGCAAGTTTGAGCGCGCCTAGGGCGCGCGATTCGGTCGTCGCGTTTCGCGCTCGGTGTTATATGTTCTTCATGTACAAATTTATAAATTTGTCTTTGATTTCAAATGAGAAAGGAAATTTGTTTACTTAAGGCTCTATCGGCCTTAAGGAATACATTCTGATCGTAATGTTCGCGCTTTGCGCTCAATTTTCTGCGCTCACCGTATAATATATACAAATAAATAGTTAAAAAGACGATTAAAAAAA
>JAUMHM010000005.1:51009890-51045228 GCA_032362435.1 Melikaiella ostensackeni
AACCACACACAAAGATAGATGCACACAATACGGCGTCACTTCAACAAATGTCAAGCTATCAAGCTAAAAATCTGACAGAACGTCAATGACCTTTCTACCAACACAACGAAAGGAGAAAAATTGGAATCGGCCGAACGAGAGCGCCAGACGATGACGAGTCCTAAAACTTTTTGATCAAGGTGGTATTACCGTTTGCGTTTTTCAACTTTTTTCTCAGACAAGCGTAACTTATTCGGTTCTAGCCTCGTTATACAACCGGAGATCAAGGACTTTACATAACAAGACCGTAGCAAGATCCATACTCTTCATCCCAACCACACCCACCAAGCAAAACTCCTCATGAGGGCCCATAAATATCCAAAATCTTTCGTTTCAGGCGACTTCCTTCTTCTTATAAACAATTATCCTCCATACATCCTCATCCTTGCATACATCTTTTACGTCTTTTACATCTAAACATACTCGTATTTCCATGCATGCTCTTGTGTTTCCACTACTCCTTATACCTCCCCGCCTTAGAGTCTCATTCACACATTCCAACCATTCTTTCTTTAGTCTACCTCTGGGTACGCTACCATTTTCCTTACCTAAATACATTTGCTTTCTCAAACGTCCTTCATGCATTCTCTCAACATGACTAAACCATCTCAGCAAGTTTCTCTCATTCTTGTCAATCAACATTTCTTCTACACCACATTCTATCAGAACCCGCTCACGACTGTCAGTTGGCGATTTACCGCACATATTCTGCAGTAATTGCTTGCCCACCGCATACACATTTTCAAAGCCAAGAATTTGTAGAGGCGGCCCTATTTGCTCGTTCTGCCACGCGGCGATCTAAGCCTAACTTATTCTCTTTCGTGGTGCCGGTAATGCGTCACTGGATTGCAAGGTGAAAGTGAAAATCAAAAATATTGATAGTTTTCACGAGTGCTAGAGGTTCTTCTTTTTGATGAATGTGGTGCAGAGGTTTTTTGGTGCTTATGGATGAGGTAAATTTTTTTTGTTAGTACGGAGTACAGTTTTTTTTTTTAGCAATGAGAGTGATTGATTTATTCTTGATTGCTCTTCTTTTCATTACAAATTTGGTGTAGGGATCTCATGTTCCAACTCCCAGCAATAAGATATATGCGAGGTTCCAATCTTTAGAACAGAAACCAAAAATCTAGTTGATAAGTTCTGCTTTTAGGTGAAATAAACTATGATGCTTTTTCTCTATATAACTCATAAGGCTAAGAACAGTTGAGTGAAATTGTTGTATTTGATATGAGGTGCAAGCGTGTGAGTTTAGATATTATATATTATTTGTAATAATTAATTAATTATTATTATATAGATATGACAAGTTACATTAGTTTTGTTCTATCTATACTGTTTTGAATATGAGAAAAATTTCCCATTCAAAAAATTTATACAAAAAATGATTGAATTTATATATTGGAGGAGAGTTATTAATATACAGGTCAGAAACCGATGTCCGTGAATCAACCAAGTTCCTTGAGGGCTTCAGTACTGCAAATTTTAATGAATGCGATACAGATTATAGGTTATGTTTACTAATTCATCCATTAGTTGGATTTGATTTCGAATAAGATTCAGTTTGATGGCTTAATAATTGAACGATAAATGAGCATGTATAGTATATGAACTTCAAAACAAAATGTCTTCCATGAACTAGAATTTCTAGCTTGCTTCCTAGACAAAATATATTCATGCAAATTTAAGTTATAAACAATTATAGGAATAGAAACAAGTTAAATTAAAATAATTAATGATCAATGTCTTTACGAGGCGATTGTTTCCTTGGTCGAACTATTAAATAGATACATGTTTCAATCCATTTGCATATGTTGCTTCTATTTTTCATGCATATGGTGATAGCCAACGATAATAAGAAAATGTATCCTGTTCCAACCATTGATAGATAAGTTACTTTTAGACGGAATAAAATTATGTCTTAAATCCATCGGACTTTTGCACTTGATCGATAGGAAAATAGTGTTTTCGCAAGGCGATCATTTTCTGTTCTCCCTTTCGTAAATTTTATGCAAATACTTGTCGTAGAAAATGTCAATAATAAAAATTCCCATAGGAAGGGTACAACGGTTAGTATGAAAAAGTTGTTTGCAAGCGTAATGGCTTTATGTTTCAGTCCATCTGAGTCGTACATTCAACTAAAAGGGAAATGACGTCTATGCTAAGCATTTATTTTATGATTTCTCTCGTAATCTGTAGGCAAATGGTTGTCCTATGAAAGTTTATAAGAGGAAGGCCTGATACATCTTACTAACTGCTCATTCAGACAATCTATTTTTGGTCAAAATGGAGTTAAAATTTAATCCATCTGTCTCATACAGCTAATTAAAATTGAAATAACACCTATACAAGGTGATAATTGTATTCTCTCTCTCTCTCACTGTTGCTCCGTTGGTAGACAAGTTACTTTTGGGCGAGTGGAAGTAATGTTTTGACCTGTCAGGCTTGTGAAGTCAAATAATAGAAAGCAATGTCCATGTAAGACGATCAATTCTTGTGTCTTATTTCTCAGGTTTTGGACCAGCGATTCAAACAATTTTTAGATGTGATAAAACCTTGTTTTTGTTCGACACGTTTGTTGAGTTCAAGCGATAAAATATTAATGTTTATGCAAGGAATTTGTTTTCTGTGCTTAATCTGATATTAAATAACTTCCACCGATTTTTAATTAATGCTTTGTACCAACAGTCCAAGTGAGGATATTAAAATATTGTTTCTCTGCAAAATGTATGATTGTTTAAGTATATTTGACTGAGGTCAAGAGATAGAAATATGATGTCTCTGCAAGACTATGACTTTGAGTGTTATCTTAGTTTTTGATCATGGAACTGGCTTCGGTTAGAGTTCAGTATAAATGCGCACTGCTTCAGCGGTGTAACTGTTGGTAGATAAATTAATTGCGAGAAAAATTAACTTATGTTCTCGCCTGAACGACACGTGAGTCAAGCAAAAGGAAGACAGTGTCTCTGCAAGTCAACTGTTTTTATCTTCTCTCTCTTAACTTTTACGCAATCATGCTTTGACCTAAAAGACACGTGAATCAAACAAAAGGAAGACAGCTCATCTGCAGGGCGACTATTTTCATGTTCTCTCTCTCTCTCTCAACTTTTACTCAATCATGCTTTGGCCCTAATGACACGTGAATCTAGCAAAAGGAACATAGCGTCTCTGCAAGGCGATTATTTGTCTCTCTCAACTTTTAGTAAATCATGCTCTGACCTAAACGACACGCGAATGAAGAAAAAGAAAGATGGCATATCTGCAAGGCGACTGTTTCGATGTTTCATCTACAAATTTTGACGAAATCATGATTTAGCCTAAACGACATACTTTTATGAAAAAATGAGGCCCAAGTCAATTGTAACTCAAGCAGAAGGAGGACAGCGTCTCTGCGAGGTAATTGTTTTTATATTCTTTTTCTTAATTTTGATAAAGGGAATTACGGCCAATAGGTTATCCTACCTGTGGTAGATGATTTACTTTTGGGTGGAATAGACTCATGCTTTTGGTTCATCTGATTCGTGAAGGAAAACATTTTCGTAATACACCACTGTACCACTGGTCCTAGGAATTGGCCAGTAAGCTTTTTCTCAGCGAAATGAACTTATGTTCGGATGAACCGGAGACGACGCGCACATCTAAAGCAGGAAAATAAAATATTTGGTCGTTAGACGATTTTTCATCATGACGTTAAGACATTATTTTTACGCATTTATACTACTTTTTTATTGAAATCATAGAGCATAACTTTGCATTTTTTCGTGAAGATTATTATTACCATACCCGGAATATATCGAGATAATTAAAATATATGTAATTCTGTAGATTCTTAGTGTGAGCAATGATTTGAGAGACCATCAATTTGAGAAAAGTTAAAGCATCAGCAGTTTATAGTATATCGTTGATTTTCTCATATAATAACTGAGATGTTATCAACAATAATCTACTTATGGAGAAAGGACAAGCATTGTTAATAAATGTTCCTCCTTCAGAAAAATCGCGTGTGTTTGGATTCTTCATAATTAATTCTACTTTGAGCTGGTCAGTATATCTAAGAGGATTGGCTTGAACAACGCACATATTATCCGTATAACAATGTTCGATTGATAAGTTAATATCTTAAATTTTTCTTATCTATCTGAAATTTAAAAATAGTGAAATCAAAAATAATATTTGTCAAGCTGGAAAAGAATAACATTGCATGATTACTCGATCAACAAAGATCAATGTTTAGGTTTTGATATGCTGCCCCCTTTTTGTGTGGTAAATTGTGAGGTAACGGTATGGAGTGAGATGTGGGTATCATGGGAATTTATCTCGCAGAATAGAAGGAGAAAAAGCGATGAGTGCTGCGAATCTGGGAATTCTAACAGGAAAGAGGTAGACGGAGTGTCACTAGGGATGCTGAGGAATTATGGGTTAGAGAGAGAGGGTTCCTGGGTTCCCACGATGCGTGCGGTCTGTACCCGAAGTATAAGGGCTTCGCGTTTCTTAAAGTACTTGTTTAACCTGGCCATACTTTTGGGTGGCTTTTGTCTGCTTGTTGGGGAGTCAAATGAACCCGGGTGCAATTTTTGGTTTTTATCATATTCTCCCAAGCTTGGAGCCTGAGAGAGAGAGAGCTAAGTGTGATGTCATGAAGTGTGTCGTTGCGGGTTGTCGTCCGATAGGTGAAGTGAGGTTATGATCCAGCCAAGTGCAGCTGGTGTGCCAACCGCATCAGCGGAACGAGTAACTGGTATGCCAGTTGTTTCATTAAATGGAGGCAAGAGGAAATGAAAGTAAGAACAAAAGGATTATGTAGGTATAGTCAGTATTTCATTTTAGCAGATTCGATATACAGAGGGTTCGCAAGCAGAGCGAATGACCAGCCCTGAGTGCGAGAGAGATAGTAGCGTAACGCGTAATGGCTCGCAGGCTGATCGAGATGGTTACTGACCAGAGCGGATGACCAACCCTGGAAGTGAGAGAGATAGTGAAGTAAGACGTAATGGCACCGATGAAGGTGGTCACTGATCAGAGCGAATAACCAATCCTGGGAGTGAGAGAGATAGTGCAGTAGCGTTTGGTAGTCGGAATCGTTCCTAGCCCGAGCGGATAACCAGCCCAGGGAGGTAGGAGCTAACAGCCGTTGGCCGGTCGTTTAGTCTTTTAGATCAGAGCGGTTAGCCAGTCCTGATAGTTCTGCCAGTTTCGTCGCAAACGCGACCTTTCATGTTCGTCGCACCTCGCGAGAGTCACGAGAAGCTGACTGAAGTGGGAAGGAGCGAGTGGTTCAATTTATTATGCGAGTTACGAAAGTTAGAAGAGTTTTAGCGCTGAAGAAACCTCTCTTTGAATATTTACGACCCCACTTGAGGTAATGACCTTAATAATTGTGATAATTGGTTATAATGATGAATAGAAAATGTTTTTATCAATAAGGAAATTTCATGAACATGCCCACACTTTGATTTGAATCTCAATTGCTTGATTGGAGCTTATTATAAGTTGAAGTAAACATTATTATTTATTATCATTATTTGCTTATTATGTCATCATACATCATTGTCGTAACTGCTTTTAAATGGCTACATCTTAATCTCGAAAGAAGAGGCGCCAAATACAATTATATGATTAATCAAACTTACCGAGAAGTGAAATTTTATCCTCATTGTACGATGCGCCTCTCATGAAGAGATCAATCCCACCCATGGCATCTGCTCCATCATTTTATATAGAAGGAATCCCTTCTAAAATAATTACATCAATATCTTAAAATAATGAGTATGGGTTAGATTGCCATGTGACGGGATGAGCAGGCAGGACTGCTTCTATAAATCCTTGGCTTTAAAAATATGGTGGTGTTACCGATGCACCCACGGAGTACTACACGTTCATCACTTCAAGAAAGGCGGTTCATATAATTATGATCAAACTTCACTCACAGGTGAGTTTGTTTTATCATATAATCATTTGTTGCGATTTTATATTTATTCGTTACACTTTGACTTCTAGTAATAGCTCGTACACTGTCGATAATTTTTCTACCAACGTTTATACGTCTGGATATCTCTAGGTCTGTCTATCCGTCAGCAGTGAATAGACTTCCAAAATACACGAAGTTATCTACTTGTTCTACTCTTTCTTCGTTTGAAGCAATATTGCATACTGTTTTCTCACTCCTTCTTTCAAGCACAATAATTTTTCATTTATTCGCGTTGACCTCAAGATCCACACTATCCATACTGAGATCCAGTTTGCTTATCATTCTCAGCACATTATCGACTATTTCTGCCGTAACAATTTTATCATCTGCGAATGCCAGTCCACGCACTTTCATTGAACCGAGATCAACACCTTCCTCGTCTTAGAGTGCCATTCTTAGACGTTTGTGCATGAACGTAGATACACCGTATAACGGCGAATTTGGCTCCACCGTTATTTGCAACTCAAGTTCCTTATCACCAAAACTGGAATACTTCATCATTTACGTAAGGAGTTGGGCACAAGGCTCGCATGCGCTAGCAGTACACTCACAAATCATTTGAATTCAGAACTTGAATTTGGAATGGGAGCGAGAGCTTTTCCTGGGACTACTCAGCCCTGCTACGACTAACGATAGAGGGGATGGGTTAGCCTTTTTAGGAAAATTCTTAAGCTAAGGTCAAATCTTACTTGTGAATAAAAGTCTCCTTGGATTTGGTTGTTGAAATGGCTTACAATTATTATTGAAAAATTGAAGGGGGGGGGGGGGGTTAATAGCGACTTTACAAAGATCGGTAGCACAGAATGACAGTCATGTTGAAAAGTGACAATTTGTAGGGGCAAATTATTACCAAATTTATCTTGAGGCCATTTTGCCACATTAATCGATTTACAAAATTTACTTGTAAGAATTAGATTATTTCACATAATAATACTTCATTTAAGCTGGCCTGGATCGTTCAGCCGACAATCCAAGGGCAACACAAAATGGGCGTTAATAAGAGTCGCACTATTAACAAAAATTAAAAAAAACTTCCTGACCTTAACAAATAAAAAATTAATGATGATACCGGGGCTTAGCTGCCACGATAACTGCACGGTACTCCGAGAGCTTGAGCGGAATTAAATCGGTAGCTTGAACCACAAGGCCAACATGGCGTCGATATGTACAGCCATATTGTGGCGACGAATAAATAGGAGAAAACTACTACCTGGACTGAAATTATGATGGAAGCAAAATAGTTAGGCGGACAGAATTGATTTTTTCACTCAAAATTTACACAATTCAACTCAAAAAGGCGAATAGCCTTGAAGACTTGAGAGACCCCACGTGTTCTACTCAAAACTAGCCAGAAACATGATTCTTCAAAATCTATCAAACGACGAACATGGGGAATTCGCGAGAATTCCAAAACTTCACAGATGACGAAAAAGCTGACCTTACCTCAACTTTGAGTTGTTAGCACATTAATTTTAACTATTAATGACTAACTGAACAATCATTTTTAAGTACAAGAGAGTGGAGATCGCAACAAGTCCGTTTCGTCACGCAGCTGCTGAACGAAAGGGAGCGTGGTTTGTCGATTGCCAAGCGCGTCGTTTGGCCCGCTTGTAGGAGAGTTTTCATAGGTCGGCGCTGATGGGCTACTTGTTCGGCGCTGTTCTGTGGTTGGTGATGCTTTGCTCGGCTTGCTCCCTGCCATACCGCCAAATCGGAAGAAGGTGCAAAGGCGGCTTAATTAAAGTCTGTAACTAATTAGAAAATTTCTGAGGAATAGATCTGAAGCATTTCCGGTAATGAGGAAGCTCTCGTCCTCTCTGGCACGAGAGTTGTCCACATTGGCAACTGAACCGTGAAAAATCTAGAACAACGAGACCTTACTCTCATGCCATCGCGGGAGCCTTGAAGTAGGCTGAAATTTCGTCCACCACTGAAGCGTCGAGGGCCCTGTTAGGGGATGTGAGAAGACTTCCTCCCTCATAAAGGATTACTGGTGCAGACCAAGGTATCGCTCCAAGGCGACTAAATTCGTTATCAAAGCCTAGGGAAAATGATCCGGAGTCATCCCTGGCTCTGAAGGGATCCAAGGTTTCCAGCTAGGTTCCGAGAATATTGGAGACAGCAAATGAAAAGGCGGGAACAGATTCAACACAATCTTTGAATCGAGATTCAATAGAATCTCGATTCTTAAACGAAGACGGCAACAGGCGAATCTTATTTCATAGGCGTCTCTATAGTTCCAGAATCCCTCGTTGTCCCTCGTTGATGATGAAATCGAGGTAAGGTTATAAACAAAAATACATAACAAACGCATGATCCCCCGATTTATTAAAATTACCCTAAAATATGCCCTTGAAGTGTCGTGCTACATGATGGGAAGGAGCGGATTTCGGTAATGAAATGAGATAAAATAGCAAAGTGGATGATTGAAGTTTTGCCACGTTACAACCGTTAATGTTTGTGCATCTTCGGTAAAGTCGTGGTCGTGTGCTTGGGCCTTTTGTTATCCAAAGATTCATATCTCATGTTTCGGCTATTTATTTTATAAATACAATTATTTTTCCCAAATTTAAAGGAATTTTCAATATAAAATTTAGTTTTGCTAGCGGCAAGTACTAAGTAACCGCACATTTCGTGAAATTCATTGTGACTTTCAGCTTCAAAACATATTGAGGTTATATTTATAGTTTTTTGTTTATTTTTAATTGAGAAAAGTAAGTAACCATTCATTTAAAAGAAAAAAACATTGCCATTATGCATGACATTTTTTATGTTAAAAAGAAATTTCAAATCGTATTGAGAATTATCGATAGTGTTGACTTAAATTGAATTAATGAAACTGTTACAATAATATTGAAATTGTATATATTTTCAGAGTTTGATCATGACGATAGTGAAGTACTTGCTGGTTGAATTTTTGGGTTATGTTCAGCACCTGTTATACCTTTCGCTGCTATTTTTTCATCAGAATCTGAATTTGACATTTATGAGAGGAATTGTATTTGTATGAGAAGTATTTATTAATATTTTTATAGACTTAGAAATTGATCAATGATGTCCAAATACTTTTTCTGATAACGGGAGACCCTGCGTGTGTCCCCGAAATGGTTGCTGCCTGCTGTACATTACACAATATTTTAGAAACGCGAAGAGATAGTGAGGAAAAAAATTGGGACAAACAAGGGAAATATGACAAGCTATTATATTCGCAATTCGGAAGGAATGACAACGAAGGAGAAGAGACGGCTGATGGGAAACGAATTCGAAATATTTTACTAGATATTGTTCCTCAATTGCCAAAAAAAAAATCCCTCCACTAGAATATGAGGTATCGGAATTCCAAAAGTTTAAATTCGTGGAGGTTTAAAATTGCTATGATTTGCGAGAAAAAATCTGCTGAAAGTTGCCTTTTAAGGAAGAAGAAGTAACTCTTTTTTCCATTTCCAGAAAATGGAGTATTTCAGTTGGAATAATTCAACACTTCTTCATACGAATAATTTATTAAAGGTGTTTGGAAATAATTAATTGGAAATAGAAGAACCAAAAATAAAAAAATTGAACATTAAGGACAGATTGATCTGAAAAAAAATATTTCTTATTCTCAAAACTGAGAGTTCTAACAAATTTCTAAGGTTCTTGAGTTTTCGGCAATTGGAAATTGTATGATTTACAAAGAAACAATTTTCAATTAAACGCTTAGCAAGTTTCACAATTATAGATTCTCAGTGCAGAATGCTCAGCACTGAAACTGCCAAAAGTTCAAGGCCAGAAAATCTGAATTCTTTACTTCACATCTTGTATTTATTATTATATCTTGTATTCATTTTTAAAAGCTTCTCCTTTGTGAATATTTTGCATATACCTGTATATTCACAAGTCTCGCAGTTCCTTGGAGCGATTTTTTTTTATTGGAAGGCTACTTCTTCGAAATGGAACCATTCAAAGACGCACTAATATTGGAAATTCTACTCGTATTAAATGAGGCAGATAAAATTTTGATCTCTTCTAGATTTAAAACTGATTGTCTCTGTATTCTTAATCATCAAAAAATTACATTTTTTTAGCATATTTTGAACTTAAAATTAAATTGTATCTGTAATGCCTTAACTATTATATTAGTAAATGTTTGTATTGTTCTTCACACGAAAAGAGTCATTTTTTAATGTTTTTTGTTGTTGTCTCCAAATAGTAAATGCACGTAATCTTTCACAATTTTATATCTGAATAAGTATTTGGAAAATGCTTCGAACAGAAACAAATAGCTTTAAGAACCAACAAACTGTGTTAGTTCCAAGATTGTCTGATTGTTCAATAAATAGACATATTTTTATATTTAATTTGTTTATTTTTGTAATTAGTAGGAAAATATCTTCTTTTTGAGGAAAATAAAAAACGGAAGCTACCACCTGGTCACAAATTGAACTTTTTCACGCATTTTACTACTAAGATTCCTCAGAAGCATTTGAAAACTTTTGGAAGACCTATGTTAAAAATACTTGATAGTCTTCATTTTCTTTTTAATTTCCCGAAAATCTTCGGGAAATTTGTGGCCAAGTTTTATGTATTTGAAGTTTCGAACGTCAAAATCAACAGAATTTTTTTTCTCTAATAATGATTTTTCTTACAATATTATTTACGTTGCAAATAAAAGTAAGCTTTACGTCTTTTTAAACATTTATTACTTTTTTTGTAGACAGAGTTTCAATTTAGGATCAATTACTGTTTTTCAGTCTGATTAACAATTTCGTTCATTAGAACATTCGGATCTTGAAGCATATGTAGTCTCAATTGAAATGTGAACGTAAATCACGAACGTGTGAAAAAATTCAAACATTTAACTAATTACATAAACAGTGAGGACTTAACTAGTACAAAAAAGCCTTTATATAGATTTGAAGCGAGTACTGAACGAACTATCCGTTGAACGAAATATATGGAAAAAATGAAATTCCGTGATCTTACGAAAAAGGGGCTTTTGAAACTCCATCTGATCAATGATGACTAGTTCTGCAAATCAAGACAGCAACCAATCTTGAGAATGAACTGTCAACCCATATCTTTTTTACTTTGTAAAGTGAAATTCGTTCAACCAATTATTTTGTGCATTTTTGGTTTTCAATGGCGTATAAACATATTTCGCCCCTTTGTAAATTATATTGTTCTTCAATAAATAAGTCCTTGACTTATGATATGAGAGTATGTGCTAATTTTGGAAGGACGGTTAGTGACCAATATCACGAAGTTTCACTACCTGCGTACGTTTCATGCCGACGTATGCCTTTTTATTTCGTCATTTCCTGAGTCCTTTTCTTCCAAGTAATTTTTTTTCAGTATTGCATTTTCTAATGTTGCTTAACTGAACTGCATTCTATTCTGCGTCGCGTTTCTCAATTCCGTCATCTTTAATTTTGTTCGTTTCTGAGTCGCTTTTTGATACATCGTTGTTTTCCTTTGCCAGTATATCAGAAAGTTCTGCTTGAAGTACATCTTGAGGAAATAAAGTACCAGCTACGTCTGCAAAGTTGCCAACGATTTGGCTAATACAGTCAATGGAAAAATCAATCAAATCGGTGAATCTCAACACATCGCCTTTCAGCGGTTTTATTCTATAGAGAGAAAACTCGAGAAAGATCCGTCACTCAAGGATCATTATACAAATTGTCTTTATGATTATTTAGATGAAGGCCACACGTTTGAGGTAACAGACAAAGGCTTTTTAAATCGGGGATATTATCTTCCCCACCACGCAGTGGTTAAACAAGATGGCCTTACCACTAAAACTCCAGTCGTGTTTGACGCTTTTCTGAAATCTTCTCTAGGTATTCCTTCAAATTATTGTCTCATGGTCAGACCTACCGTCCAGGACGATCTTGCTTCTATTTTTATAAAATTGAGTACCTTTCAATTTGCACTCACAGCCGACATCCAGCAGATGTATCGGCAAATAAAAGTTTACCCAAGTGCCAGCGCATATGAAAAAGTTTTTTGGCGAAATAATCCAAACGAACCCATGAGAGTTTACTCATTAAACAGAGTCACTTTTGGCACAGCTTCCGCACTGTTTCTCGCAACTCGAACTCTGTAGCAACTAGCAGAGGTCGAACACAACTCACATCCAAACGCTGCACGTATTCTTCAGTGCCATTTTTACGTCGACGATCTGTTGACAGGTGCTAAGTCGTTTGACGAGGCACTGTCACTTCGAAATGATCTTATTGAACTCTCAGAGAGGAATTTAGTCTACGAAAATGAAGTTCACATGATACAAGATTAACGAGTGGTTTTCCTGGCAATTATACACACACACACATGTCTCTGGACTCGACTGAAACTATCAAAACACTGGAGCTTCATTGGGACTCACAAACAGATTTGATGATATACACAGTCAATCTTTCAGATGAGAACAAAAGAATTACAAAAATGTCAATTTTATCACAAACTACAGAATTATTTGACCTACTAGGCTCGCTGGTACCAGTGGTGGTCTCTGCAAAAATTATGATCCAGCTTCTTTGGAAGGAAGAAATCAGATGGGATGACCTTATTCCGTATAAGTTACGAAGTTCTTGGTTAAATTTCGAAAATCAATTGAATCTTGTTGACAATTTACGATTCAAGCGATGCATAGTTATTCCAAATACAGTAGAAACACAAATTCATGGATTTTGTGATGCAAGGACTAAGGCATAAGGTGCATGTATATATCTCCGCTCTACAAACAGTCAAGAGGAACATCATTGCTCTCTCATATGTTCTAAATTACTCGTCGCGCCTATAAAGGTTGTATCATCGCCAAAATTAGAATTATGCACAGTACTTTTGTTAATAAAATTATAGCAAGCCACAATCGAATCTCTAAAAATTTCGGTGAATCAAACCTTTTTCTGGTCCGATTGAACAATCGCATTAGGTTGGATCGCCTCTGAGTCAAATACTCTGCCTACATATGAGGCAAACAGTGTAGCAGAAATTTAAAATGTCACCCCTGATCACTGGTTTCATGTATGTACCAACGGATCGTAATCCGGCAGATCTTATCTCAAGAGGTCAAAATCCAAAAGATTTTTTACAAGCTACTATTTGGCAACTCGGTGCAGGCTGCCTCAGTCAAGATGGCAGCACTTGGTTGAAACTCGAAGCATTCACGTGAAAAAATCCCAAGAAAACGATCAGCTCTCCTTATCGTTCACTTTGAAAATGCAAATGACAAAAAAGAGTGGGAAATCCATTTTTAAAATTTCCTTGAAAAATATGATAACACGAAAAAATTGGAAACGATGCTACCTTATTCTTTAAGATTTATCCACAATGTGAAGAAAAAAGACACTTCCAAAAAATTGCATAGTTCTCTTTCATTAAAAGAAATTGACTCCGCGATGTTAGCCGTTGTACGGTTGGTACAAAAAGACTCATTCCACAAGGAAATTGATTTACTATCTCCCGGCGAATTTCGTGACAAAAAAAGCACTTTATTGAGTTTAACTCCTTTCATCGACCAAGGCATTATCAGAGTCGGCGGCAGACTCGAACGCGCTAATATTCAGTACGCGAAGAAACATCAAATTGTTTCACCAAAAGATCATTACGTAACTAAGCTCATAATTCGCGAGAAACACATCTCTGAAAAACACGCGGGAATTCAAGCTACCCTTTATGGCGTTCGAGAATTATTCTGGCCAATTGATGGACGTAACGTCACGCGTCATGTATTATACAAGTGCCTTAGATGTTTCAGAGCGAAGCCGCGCGGTATAAGTCACATTATAGGGAATTTGCCCGAATAAAGATTATCGTATTCGCGAGCCTTTCTCAATGTTGGTGTGGACTATTGCTGGCCTCTTTTTGTTAAACAACGGCGTCGAAGAAATCGAAGTAAAGATAGGGTCTACAGTGCAACTTTTATCTGTTTTGCCCCAAAAGCGATCCATCTCGAAGTGGTTAGCCTTGAGCGATTTTTTTCGCCGAGGAAGGGCCGTAACAATTCATTCTGACAATGGTAGGAATTTTGTTGGGTCAAACAATAAGTTGAGAAGACTTTATGAATTCGTGAATTGACAACTTGAAAACGGAACAGTGAAACAGTTCCTTCTCGATAATAAGATCACATGGCATTCTAATCAACCAAGTTCTCCCCACTTTGGCGAGCTCTGGGAGGCATCAGCCAAATCTTTCAAAAGTCATATAACTCAAACCATAGAGGGAAAATTGCTTACATATAAGCAATTAGAAACATGTGAAATCGAAATTGAAGCGATCCTAAACTCTCGACCCCTTACTTCTACGTTTTCAGATCCGAACGACCTTTTCTTTTTGACTCTTCGTCACTTCCTTGTCGGTGCGTTATTGACAAGCTTCCCTCAAATCGATTATCGGGATGTAAAGGTCAATCACTTGTCATGCTGGAAAAAAGTAGAGCAAGTGAGGCAGCATTTCTTGTTTAGATGGTACAAGGAGCACCTAAACGAACTGGAATTTTGCAACAAGCGGAAGGGATTAGCAAATCAAGAAAATATCAAAGTAGAAACTTTGGTTATTCTAGCAGAAGACAACATTCCACCCATGTGCTGTAAAATGAGTCGTATCACCGAGGTTTTCCCTGAAAGGGATATCATTCGGGTGGCATCCGTGCGCACGAGAACTGGCGAATACAAGCGCTGCTAAGGTAGATGTTCCAATTATATGTGTCCAATTATTATCTCCGTTCAAATGTAGACAGGCTCTTTGTCATATTAGTACCTATTTGTAGTGACCATTCTGATCTCAATGACTAAAAACTCTGTATTCATTACTCTTAAATCCAGGTTTTCAATTTATCATTATTATTCTTGAAATCATTGTGTACAAAATCAGCATCATTATTTTTGGATCATTGTTTACAGCATTATTATTATTATTCTTGAATCATTGCCTAAGAACATACATTTATTATTTTCATTATTCATTAATTAATTTTCAAAAACTCTGAACGCCTTTTATTTTTTGAGCTGTGTTATTCAAGCATTATATTTGAATTATTCTTTATGTGATTCCATTGAACTAAATGGTTCAAAGGAGGCAAGATGTTACCTGCCGTGCAAAAGTTTCCGACCACCTATTTTTTGATGACTGATTAAGTTCTCCTAATTTTGATTATGTCAGAGCTGAAGAATTTTTTCTTTAAAGGGTCAAATGCTCTCAGAATTATGTATAATGTGAGCTTAGGATGAAGCCAATTTGTTTATTCCTCAAATAGATATTGCCAAAATAGTGAAAATTTCAACGTTTTCTTAAATTTTCAATTCCGTAATAATCAATATTATTCAATGTTCTTGAGCTTATTTCGAAGCTTTTCTTCCACAGTATCGCAACAGCTTGTGAACATAAATCTGCAAAAATTTTCTACCAAAGTGCAATAACTTAAAGTTGTAACAAAAAAGTTGGAAAAATCTAAAAACATCTTATCTGTAAGCAAATAAAAACAAATATTAAACAAAAATATATATTCTGAAGATATTCTAGAGGATCTCCATGGTTACATGTTTCATATATTCACAAAAATATTCTTTCTACCACAAAGAATATTGAAATTTTCCCAAATTTTTTGTTACAACTCTAAGTTTCTGCACTGTGAAGGAATTCTTTTTAGATTCATGCTCATAAGCTGTTGCAATACTGCGAATTAATAGCTCGAAAATGAGCCGAAGAACTTTAAAAAACATTGATAATTACTGAAGTCATTAAATATTTAAGAAAACATTGAAATTTACACTATTTTTGCAATATCTGCTTAAAAAATAGACAAATTGGTTTCATCCTGGGCTCATATTGTACATAATTTTGAGAGCATTTATACCAGAGGAAAACCCAAAATGTAACGTCAGGCGGAGGATTGTCCAGCCACCTCCGTAACCAGTGATTGTACTTAGAGGCCCTTTGCCACTGCTCGGTTTTGTCAACCCTTAGAGTTCGCTCCTCAGTTCAGTGACTTCGAAAAACAGATGTCTTCTTACCATCTAGGAGAGAACACCTGATCGGACCGACCTCAGGCTATGTTCTTCCACTCGTAAACTCTTTCTTTTTCAATCTTTCAGGTATTTTGATAATCGTGTGTTGCTTAAAAATAAATCAATATTTAATGCAATATTCTCGATTTCTTAATTCATCACTATTATAACAAAGACAATACAATGAGATATGATGTTACGAAAGTTTTGTATCAAGGTCATGATAAAACTGAATTCGCAAAATATGTTGAAGACTTGGAAGAATGTTTTCAAAAAGTGTTATTTTTTGAAATTGTTCAAGTTCACGATTTTTTATTTAATTTCTATTTCGTCATCTTGCATCCCTTCGCAATTTTCCTATTTTTTCTATTGATGAATAATATACTACACAGTACATGAGGGCGTGTCGAAAAAAAGTCTGCATTCCAGTTGTGATAGAGATGAAAACTTTCTGTTTGGAGTTAAAAACACTCCCCCAAAGTTTCATTAGAAAAAAATTTCTTATGTCTCATTCTGGAGCAAGTGAATTTATACCTGTATAGCGATAATTTTATTGAAATATTGTTTGCCCAGCCTAGACAACCTTGAATTTTCAAAAAATTGTAAAAAAATCGCCATTTTCGTTGTTTTCTTAGAATCACATCAATGTTTTCGATTATTTGACCATGCAATGTATAATATATGTTATCGTAAACGTATTTTAAATATATTGCAACAATAACACATGAACAAAGTTGATATCATGATAATTTTTATTGACTTTTTAATTACAAGAAAATATCCAAAAGTGACATATGTGTACGTCCATATTAAAACAGTCCACTTTCTCGTTTCTCAATAAGGGTCAACTTAAAACTGAATTCTGTCTGAAGTTGACCCTTATTGACAAATAACAGAGTAGGCTTCTTTGATATGGACGTACACATAATGTTGTTTATTCCAAAATAAAATAAATTTTGAGTGTCTAAATGAAGTAAAAATGTTTTCAGGTATACCTAAATTGGTATGTCCATATAGTGAGAAATTTATTTTGAAAAATTGTATTTCAACTAAACGTCCTTGCCATATGAGGCAAAATTTATTTTTTCAATTTGTTAATGTGTTTCTCACTACACAGACATAAATTTAGGTGCAATAGGAAATATCTTTACTTAATTCAGATGAAAAAAACTTCCTCTTATCCTGAAATAAAAAGCAAAATTTCACTTTTAGACAGAAGAATTTTTTTAATGGATTTTTAGGGACGTGCTTTTGACTCCCAAAAGAAAGTTTTTATCCCCACTAGAACTATGAGTGAAGATCCTTTTTTTCTCGATGCGACCTAATGTACGTAAATGTCTCTTTCTATTTTGATAGAAACCTAAAATGTTATTATATTTTTTAACAAATACTGATCCTCCCAATGCTTAATGGTAATACGTAACTAATTTTGCCGCACTAGATTGTATATAATAATGTCATTTACCTGAATTATTTTCGCGACTTCAGTATAGTAGATACGTAGATATGAAATAAAAGTGATTCAAAAAGAAAAATAAGATAACAACTAGTATAATTAGATATACTAGTAGAATTCCAAAAAACATTCATTAGTTACACTTTATTTTTATAATAATCTTTGTATCTGTATTTGTATTGCTTGATATTCATCGTTGACTGTTTACGTAATCGATCGCGCAGAATAAAATTTAAATAAATGTTCAGAAAAACTTCAATGATAATGGTTTATGTAATATTCTAATCATACATCGTGGAAAAAAATACTGCAAACAAATCTTCGAAAAATGTTTCTTCATCATTCTAAATTCGCACGACACCTTTTAATACTCATGAAGCAAGGCCTAATAAACGTATAGCCTCAGACAAATTCTTATACCGCTAAACTCTTCTCTGGAAAAAATTATTTGTCAAATTTGTGTACCTAAGATAAAATTGAAGGCTGTGTCTAGATTCATCGAAATTCGATGAGCGTAGACCTAATATTTTCAGTGTGGCTAAATACTTCAAGAGTTAAAATATAAAATTTGAGAGATTTTAATCTATATAAAATTATAATACAAGTGTCTAAGCGATGAAGGACAACGTGTGTACTGTATTTTATATATTTTATAAACTGAAACATTTAGTATCTGAAATATTTGGTCGATTCTCAGTATCATGTAAATATTTTCATCCTTAGATTAATTGTACGTAGAAAAGGTACGCACAGTTTATGATCAGAGCGAATTTAATCATTTATTTACGGAAAAAAATCACGAAAATGTCAAGGTACCACTCAACTACATTCAACTTGATTTAAATTGAATTGTATTCGAATTTAAGTTTCATTCATTTAAATCGCCTACATTAATCGAATACTCTTTGAAATTCTTTGAGATTCGTCGAAATATCTTGAAAACCCTCGAAGTTTTCAAAATCCCTAATGAAATTCCAAAAAAAATTTCAAAATCCCTAAAAAAATTTGAAATTATGAATTTACACCTTCAATCTTCATCAAGGCTTGATCATAAATTTTTAGTTTTCATCCAAAATAAGTGAACGAAAATCTAAAATATCAATTACTGACATACCACCTTATACAATTCTGGCTTCGTCCCTCATATACATAATTAATTGATATTCATACATGTATAAAAAATGATGTTAGTGTTGGGCAGAGATAACGTTGGATCAACAAAAATCTGTTTTGCATATGTTGATATTCTGCCAAGGCTTCGATTATGTATAATAAAATAAATAATGTGGCCTTGGATTGGATTACACTTTAATGGTTGAACAGCATGCCTACGGAGAAGTTTTAGAAAATGAATAAAGACTGGGATTTTATTTTATTTCTCCAACAAATTCTGGCTTCTCCACCGCGTAGTAAGTCCTTTTGTTTCCACTAAATTATACATCATTATGTTATAAATCTGAATTATTTTTGCGACTTAAGACCAGGAGAAACAGAGATAAGAAATACAAATAGTTTAAAAAAACAATTGAGATACTGAAAAGTATAATATTCACCGCAACATTCTAGAGAATATTCATTAGTTACACTTATCGAAATCCCTCATAATTTGGTTTCCTTTCATTTAAAAAAAATGAGAACATTGACTGGTATTATGTATTTCATCTTAACGATCTCCCCCAATCCTATTAGTGAGTATAATACCACCTTGATCAAGAAGTTTTAGGACATTATTTTTAAAACTAAAAATACAAGTTTATTCATCATAATCGATATTGTCCCCTTCAAAGCCAAATCAGGTGAATTCGGTGGTTGTTGGATGGTATTCGTTTCAATTTTAGCCAAATGCTCACGGATAACGATGGCATCGTGCGACGGTGCGTTATCGTGGTGAAAAATCCACGAGTTGTTTGCCCGCAAACCCGGTCTTTTTTGGCGAATTGCTTCACGCAAACGTCTCATAACGCCCAAATAATACTCCTTGTTGACGGTCTGGCCTTTTGGAAGGAATTCATGATGCACAACACCTCTGTAATCTGCTGTAATCTGCTTTCCATTCATGACTTTGACGGCTATATTGGCGGTAGCATTGATACTGACAGGGTTTCCCATGCCAAACAGGCGGAGAACGAAGAGGAAAGGGACTGAGTGGAACACCAAAACTCAGAAATGACGGAGAGTTTGAAAAATATATTGAAACGATGGTCACTTTCTGAGGATCGTCGGAACGCCCCTGGAACCACCACTTGGGGCCACAGCATGCGGGACGGTGGTGATGGTGAGTTGCGTGATGGACAGCCAGATCTCATCGATCAACAATCTGGCCAACAAGAACATCTGCGACAAACGGCAAACAGTGGAACATCAACTGTGCCCGATGGGTATGCTTTGGCTAACGTTAGCGATTTGCAGCCAACCACCTCAACAGAAATACCGTGGGACAGCATTGACCAGAATACAACCATGATAGAAGAATTAATGCGTCTCTATGATGAAAGCGCGAAGTTTAAATCTAAACGTGAAAAGGGACACAATTTTAGGATGAATTTTGCTGCGATGTATTCCGATATACAGAGAGTTTCAGTAAAAGATCTTTTTACTAAGTTTAAGGACTTCACAAATAATCTGCTTATCTCAGAAGACCGAGCAATAAAGACTGAACGACAGGTTGAGTCGGCGGGAAAAAACGTCGATCATGAACATCAGTTAGAGATAGCTGCACCACAAGATTGAGCGGCGACCGGTGAGGCCTCATCATCAGGTTCCTACGCAACCTGATGATGATCCAGTTCCACCACCTTCTGCAGAGACAGATAGCCTGATTCAACCAGAGGCAGCAACAGAGATTCAGCAACCAAGACGGCGATTGAAATGAACATACGATATAAAGAGAGATGTTATGCGCCTTTATTTTGTAGCAGGACATAGTGTCAAAGTGTGAGGAGGCAACACCATCGTCTCTTCTTACTTAAATACCAGCATCTAGCCACAATAATAAATGACAGAATCTAGCGGATCCAAAACGCTCAATATTTATCAACAAATTGCTTTCAACAGCTGAAATGGCTACTATCAAAATGGAAGTGGAACAATAGCCTCCAATTGATGGAATCCCTGTGGCATGTGTCAAAAGTGAAGAGATGATTGCTGGGGAGAATAAGGAACAAGTACAGGATTCGCTAGAACCACATCCGGACATTAACGTTTCCGTTGACGTGAACAGCGAAATCCCCAAAAAAGTTGAGCACCTTGAGAGGAATTTTGGTCAAGCTCTACTAGAGTTCAGGGAGGTAGAACCAACAAAAAGGCATTCTCTGCCAAAGATGTTCGTTACAAGAAGTCTGCATGCGCTAATAGGGTACCTAAACAATAAAGTTTTGCCAATGCATTTGAACGCAGAACTAGCTGCGTTACAAGTGCAAACTCTTGTGTATTATGTGGCTGTGGCAGTCGTCAGAACTGTGGGCCGTAGAAGTAAGCCCATAAATGCAGTCTTTGCCTCAGGAAAGGAGCGAGATCCACCATGGAAAATCAGGTTGGATATGGATGCTAGCAAAGTAAGGAGCAAATTTGGTCAATTAACTCAATATAAGAAAGGAAAAAAAACCAGAAAGATGACATGCAATTTTACTAAAATCATCCACCCTCGGTACATAGACTTGATGTTCCTACTGCTAGACTGCGAAGGTACAATAGGAGTAGTGCAAGAAGGCAGCAAAACTGAATCTCCCAGGTAGATGAAGGGAGGTTCTATCGTGAATTGAGTGAAGAGCAAAATATCCAGCAAGACACCAACGTTCCTCAATTGGAAGACATGGCTGATTACTGGTCGAGTGTTTGGGGAAGAACAAACAGAAGCAACTTTGGAGCTGCGTGGTTCCAACTAGAAACTGTGTATATCATGAGTTATACAGTTGCGAGATTATTTTAAAAGCAACCGAGATGTTGCGCTTTACAACACCATCTGTGCAGCAGATCTCGATTACATGCGCTTCAACTTGTCCTCAGAGAAAGCCTTGAATATCAGGGCAGAAACCGTGGAGAATTGAGAAATGCAATGGAGACAAAAAACTGTCCACGACGAGCATCTCAAAACGTTAGATCAACTTGGAGTGGACAAAAAGGCATCGAATATTTCGCTGAAAAAGGGCATCGTGTTTCCGGAAACGGAGGGACTCGTGATAGCAATTCAGGACAGGGTTGTCAGAACTAGAAACTATCGCAAGCATGTGTTACATCAGAACGTGGTTGATAGGTGCTGATTGTGTGGAGATACTAACGAATCCATCGAGCAGATCATTGATGGTTGTCGCGTAATGGCTCAGACATAGTACACTAACAGACTTAATGATGTAGCGTGCATTATACATCTACAACTGGCTCCAAGCCTAGGACTCACAACAGAATGGATGCCATTCTATAGATACACTCCTATGCCTGTTTTATAAAATGAAGACCTTATCTTGTATAGGGATGCTACTATCCAGGCGGATCACTATATCTGAGCCAATCGACCCGGCATTGTCATGCTTGAGAAAAAGGTGGAAAAGTCTATATCATCGACATTGCTTGTCCACTTAACCAGAACTTGCAGGCAACTTATACAACCAAAATTCATAAGTTTAACGAGCTAAGGTATGAAGTAAAGACAATATGGAGGAATGTACTCGTAAAACATGCATCTATTTATCCTATTGTGATATCGGCTACAGAAAATGTGCACGCAAGATGCACTGAACATTTTGAGCATCTAGGAGTCAGTAAGGTTATGGCAGCAGCTCAAAAAGCGATTTTATTAAACACCTGACGCATTGTAGGAAACTTCCTGGACCATCAGGAAATAGGCGACTAAAACCATATGGATAAACAGATGGTAGCTCTAAGAAAGCCTTCAGAGGAGATTAATGTCACTTCCAATACTTTCGGTCGCTGCATAAGGACAACATCGGTCAATGAAAAACTCCAAACTACATCATACACCTAATTTTGTACCTACTACAACACCATCGCAAGAGGTTTCACCTTTTCATTTCTGACTGATAGAATTTCTTGTCCTCTTTCGAAATCCGAAGTCTGAAAAACGGAAATTCACGTTCTTTGTTAAACCGACACGAGATGCGAAAAAAGTATAAAAAATATATTTTTTTGAAAAAGTTCTAAAAAAATGTCTATACTCTGTTACCCGAGGAAGGCTCAAACGACCGACGAGCTTTGGATTCCTCAACCCAGCCTGTCATGAATTTTTCCCGTGAATGCGGGATTTGTTGAATTTTTCGAAGCTGATATTGCTCACATCCGGACACAATCCTCAACCAACTTCATCGAAGGACATGACGAAAGCAATCAATGCAAAAACTGGACCAATGAGAAGAAAAATGAAAAAAACCATCTGTAGAGAAAAGGAAACGTGAACTCCTTCACCAAAATGCTTCTCCTTCTTCATGCGCAAACTTTGAGCCTGCTCTCAAAGTACAGAGTGCAGACACATTTTTTTATCTCACGTTATTTCCGAGATTTTTGCGGAAATATGAAAACGAATATTTAAAATTGATTTTTTCTCAACAATACAATTTTATCGTGTGAAAAAAGACCGACTTTAAAAGAAAAAGTTTGATTCAAAAGGTGATGAAACTCTTAAACTACGTTCTTCTTTGTTTTTTATGATACCATAAAATTATATTTTTGAGAAAAATTGAGTTTCAGAGGATTTTATATATATATATATATATTTCTCGAAAATCTCAAAAGTAACGCGAGATAGAAAAATGTGTTGAGAGACATTTTCGTAGAAGGTTTTTAGAGAAACAATTTTCTTTGTTTGATTTTTTGCGCATCTTGTATCGTTTTAGTAAAAAACATGAATTTCTGTCTTTCAGACAAAAAAATCGTTTCTTCATTCCAAGACACGGGTACAACGCAGACTATTATGGAATATACTCTTTACATTAGTACGAATCTAAAAAAAATGAGAAAAAAATGGTGGGGTTTTTAAATAAATTCAATTTGAAGATTTTCAAAAAAATCATCGTCATTTTGTCAATTTTGAACTTTAATAATAGATTTGATTATTTCACGATGATTCATCATAATAAAAGAAAATGTTCTGGATTTTAATCGTGTGCAAAACCATGAATCTTGCCGACGTTTCGTGAACACTGCAATTCACTTCTTCAGGGCTAACCTGAAACTAAAGCTTCAGATTATATTGTTCTTATATATTCTCACTACGATGCCTGTGATTGGCCAGAGTGCGGCAAGATTCGTAGTTTTGCCCACAATTGGAACCCGAGACATCTCCTTTTATTATAATTTTAAATTTCTTTTAAATTTTCCAACGGATTGCGGAAAAGAAATTCTATCAGAATCAGAAAAAAGGGTGAATAGTTATATTAGCTTTGGAAATATCACACTTTTAACAAAAATTTCGACCATTCTTTTGATAATCAGAGTTTTCAATTTTCTAAATTTACATACTCATAACTTTGTCAAAAAATGTTCTCGACAAATCGGTAAGATACGTGTCGTCCTCTTTTCTTTGAAAAACAACATATTTAAGTGACAAATGCTTCTGTGACTTGAGCATGGACTGCCTGTCCGATATAATCTATTATAATAATAATAAATACAAATCTAACAATTATTTAATTTATATTTATAAAATTATATTCAATTAGATTCACTGTTTAATTTGATTTAATATTTAAATTAAGAATTATAATATAATAATTACGAAATTTTCATGGTATTAAAATAACCAAGTAATCCCTAGGCTTTCTGGGGGTCCACTCGACAATTATACCTTCAAGGCGTTGAGACGGCTCTGCCTTTTCCAGTCACCATTTCATATTTTAGAATTTAAAAAATTGCGTAGCACTCTAGACACTCTAGAAAGTGTCTCAGAATTTTTCAGATTTCTTAAGACGTCAAGCTCGTTTAGGGATGCCTTGAAAGTCAAGGCTTACATAAAGTACCTCCAAAACTTTGTTTTTCAGCAGGTTTTACCTATACCTATACTGAGGATCTTGGGAAAAATCTACAATTCCTATTCAAATTCCAATTTCAAGCAATCATTTTGTGGGGAAGCAGTAGGTAAATTGAGGGGTGAGAAGACTCCTACGCTGGAAGCTTTTCTTTTAGTTCGATTTTTCTTCGGGTATGGCTTAAATTGAAGCTCTGGAGTTTAATACCAATGGCTTCTCAATACATATAGAAACAAAATTTGATGCTTCGATTTATATAGAAATACATATAGAAATGGTTCTCAATACATATAAAAACATAATTTTAATAAATTTAAGAAAACGGAATATCCATGTCATAAAGTGTAACGCTGTTTTCGGACTGATTTTTTTAACCGCTAAATAATATTTTTCTGAATGAATTTACACGGGCACATAATTTTTAAATAAAGCCTAAAATAATATATACAATTTGAAAGGAAATTTTTCAAATATCACTTGAACCTTCATATCAGATTTAACTTTCTTTTAATCTTTTTTCAATTTTCATTGATATACTTATTAACGATGAAAAATTGATAGTGACTGAAAATCTGGAATTCTTGCGACAATTTTGACATGCTACCAAATAAATTCAAGGGGTCATTCTACCATCTCGCCAAAAAAAAGGTGATTTTTAAGAATTTTTTTCTCAACATCTACTTCATATAATTAAGTAAAATTTTCTGCGTTTATTTATGCAGTCTCAAAGTTTGAAAAAAAATTTACGTAAAATTATTATTTAGTTTAGGTATCATTTAACAATAAACAAAGTGTCTAAAATGTCCATTTCGCGCACGATTTCTCAAAAAGCTTTCAACCGCTTACTTTCAAATTTTCTACCTTTATTCCAAACGAAAATATCCACAAAGCGACGAAGCGGCTTTTCAAATTTTTAATTTTATCATAGTTAAATTAACAAAAAAGAGCGAAAAACACAATTTTTGGAATTTTTTGTTTAAACTGCCGCCAGTTTGTTATTTTGCAAAATAAGAAAAATCCGCTTTGTCACTTTGTAGATATCTATGTTTGGAGTAAATATAGGAAATTTGAAAGTAATCGGTTGAAAATTTTTTGAGAAATCATGCGCGCAGTAGACATTTTAGACACTTTGTTTATTGTTGAATAATACGCAAACTGAATAATAATTTTATGTAAAAGATTTTTTTGTAAACTTTGAGACTGCATGAATAAAATGCTGAATATTTCATTAAATTATATAAAGTAGTTGTTGAGAAAACAATTCTTGAAAATCACCTTTTGTTTTTTGTCGAGATAGTAGAATGACCCCTTAAATATACATTACTTTGCGCAAATTATTGCTCATGAAAATAGTATGGGAGAACATTGGGGAAACTTTGGGGTTCATTGAAAAAAAAATCTTGTATCAAAATCCCTATATTTCTTTTTACAGAATCAAGTAATAATCAACGAGTTTCAGGATATAGCAATGTGTACCAAAATGGACGTCATATTCTAATACCCAATGGTTGTTCGATGGTCGCAACGAATAACGACTTTACTATTACACTAGGTGATTATAAAACTAAAATTCAATTTAAAACAAGTATTACAGAATTCTACTCAAACCTCTGATGGTTTTCCCCTAATTATAGATTACTTCATGGGCGGACCTAGAGTTAGCCCAGATCCGTATACCCCCCCCCCCCAAACCCCTACCCAAAGTTCGGATTCAAATGATGATTATCAGCTTCTCAAGTGGAGGGGAGAGTGTAAGTCTTAGATCTCCCACCAAAACACTTCTTCTGAAACCAACCCTCGGGTGTTTTATAAAATAGAGTTTACTCGAAGTAATAAGCAGGCCCTCCAAGCTTCAATGCATTTTTCTATTACAAAGTTTTGACTACGAAGTACCGGTACACGACCGCCGATGGCACCACATCTGCCACACTAGTAAAAACATCTTGTGAGTGATAAGCACGGTATGATTGTATGTCATTGTTATTTGCCGGCAAGCGTGATAAGCTCTTCCGAATAAAACATTTTATTTCAAAATGATGTTAGCAAATGGTTTGAATTTTTAATTTTTTTGAAGGTACTTTAAAAAGAAAAGGATTTCCGCACGCCGAAAGCCATAGTATAGATCGATCCTTGTACAAATCGGAATTCGGAAAATGAAAAAAGGACCTCTCTTGGATCGGTAGGAAAGAACTTCGCACGTTCTACCCATATTTATCTGAGAATATGATTTTTTTATTCATAAAATATTTAACTACACAACTACAGTTTTGGTTATTGAAGTTTAAGGTTAGGAATTGAGGTTGGGAAAAAAATTATGACTATTCATTTTTGAAAATTAAAATTAACTTCTATTTACAAAAATATTGATACTTACTCCACATGAATCTTCTGGCCATCAATTTTAAATAATTTTATATTATTTTTTTTGCGTTTTTCACTAGTTCTCACTTCCGTCAAGCACGCGTCGTGCAAATTTAACGTGCATGTGAATGTGTGCTCATCACTGACATGAAAGCTTGCTTGTGTTGTGGCACATGTGGTGCCCTCGGCGGTCGTGTATCGGTACTTCATACCCAAGTCACCCAAAAACTTTGTTACGAAAAATGCATTGAGGCTTGGAGGGCCTGGTAATAAGTGTCTAGAGGCACATGTTAGCCAATCTTGCTTAAATTCATGGTATATGTATATATAATTTTTTTGAACTAATAAAATATTATTGTGATTCAGAAAAAAAATAATCGCCTTTTTAGGCTTTCGTATGAAACTCATAACCTCGTGTGCACGACTACCCATCCCTGATCGAAAAAAACTTTTCGAGCTACCACCTTGAGGTTTTGTATTCGCCCCATAAAGCAATCGCTCATGAGCTGATTGGGAAAAATCTGCTTCGTTTTTGATTTTTAAATTTTAAGACAACAATCATTTGAGGAAAAGGATCGGGAAATTGAGGAGTGAGAAAGCATTTATACTGGAAGCTTTTATTTTAGCACAATTTTCTTCGGCGATTGCCCAAATTAAAACTCTTAGAATGTAGGATGAATATCGAAAATAAAATTTACTATTTTATAGTTTCCATTCTTTCATATCAGGGGGCAAAAAATCTGAAAAATAATAGAAATGAGGAAAATTTGGTTATCTACACCCATATGCTGGAAACTTTTCTTTTTGTCCCATTTTTTTCGGGGGTGGCTCAAATTGAAGCTCTTGCCATGCAAGAATAAAATCAAAAATAGAATTTGCAATATTATAGTTTTCTTTTTTTTTATATCAGTTGGTGAATAATATAAAAAATACAAGAAATAAGAAAAATTTGTTTATTTAGACCCCTATGCTAAAAGAATTTCTTCTAGTCCGATTTTCTCTGAGGATAGCTCAAAAAAAATTCAACAACTTTGGAGGAACTTTGGGGTTCCTTGATAAAACTTTGTTAATTAAAAGCCCTATATTTTTCTTTTTACAGGACCAAGGGTTAGTCAAGAATATAACGATGTGTGGATTGATAATCAGCGATATGTAGTACGCCGTGGTGGTACGCTTAGTGAAAGAAATGGCGTAGTTACGATTACTGAAGGTAATTTGAAAACGCAAATACAATCTCAAATAAGTACTAGAGAATTTTGTCCAAAACATATAGTTTTTTTCCTAATTATGGAGTGTTTCATAGGCGGATCTAGATCAAAGGTCTAGATTCGAATGGTGATATGGTGATTCTCAGCTTCTAAAGTAGAGAGAGTGTGTTAGTTTTAGACCATTCCACGAAAAACCTTCTTCTGAAACCGAATCTGGGGTGTTTTATAAAATGTAGTTTACTCGAAGTAATACGTACCTAAAGGCATATGTTAGCGGACCTCGCTCAAATTCTTAGTATATGCGTTTATAATTCTTTTGAATTAATGAAACATTGTTCATCTTAAAAATATATAGTAACTATATCTTTCTTACAGGACCGAGTTCATTTTGGCGACCTCGACTACAGCGACAACAAGTACAAACTCAACAACCACGAACTCAACAACCACGAACTCAACAACGACGAACTCAGCAACCACGAACTCAGCAACCACGAATTCAACAACCGCCACTGCCTTCCTTTCTTCATAATAATGATATAATAATCCGTGGTGGACAACCTCGTGGAATAATTGTAGAAGGGAAGATTTATAAACAGCGTCCAACTGGTCCAGGTGGTTATTCAAAAACTAAAAGACAATCTGAAACCAAAATTCGAGAATTTTGGCCAAAACGTCTGGTTTATTTTCCGAATTATGAAGTGTTTCATGAGCGGATTCAGAAATGGCCCGGATGCGTAAACCCCCTCCCAAGGTGCAGATTCGAATGATGATGCTCAGCTTTTCAAGCGGAGGGGGTGTGTATGCTGTAATCGAGCCACCACTAATACTTATGTATTAGGATGGTTCAAAAAAAGACAAATTTCAAATTTTATTTGGGGGAATGGCTCAATATTGTGAGGTTCCTAATAAAAATGAATACGATTTTTTTATTTTTTCGATAAGATTATATTGAATGGTGCCGCCCAGCCCCTCTAATTCCCCTTAAGAATAACATTGGGAACTCCCCATTCTATAAATATGAGACTGGAATACGTAATTTATAATAAGACGAGTGCAAATTTTACGGACCTACTAGAATGACTTTCCGAAATTTGAAATATACACTTATTTTTTATCTTGAGTTCCCCACCCGCTTCCAGCATGCTCCCAAAACCACCATTTGAACGAGGATCAATTATTTTGCGGTATATTGATCGTCAATATATATTTTTAATAATTATTTATTGTCAAAAAACAGTTCATTCATTTAAAGTTGAAACAAATAAAAATTGTTTGAACAATTAATAATTTGTAAAAAATACACGAAACTTTTTTATTAGACCATTAAAAATTATCAGTGAGAACATTACACAAAAGTAATATTTACGACCAGTATATCGAGAAATACTTTATCCTCGTCTAGAGGGTGGGCTTTTGGTGCATGCTGGAAGGAGGTGGGTGGGTCAAAATAAAAAATCAATGTATATCTCACATTTGGAGAAACGAGTTTCGAAAGTCCCTGTAACTTGCCCTCGTTGTATTAGAAATTACGCTTTTCATTCTCATATTTGTGGAAATAGGGTTTTCGCCATGTTATTCTTATGCGGAAATGGAGCTATTCCACCAAATGAAATTCGAACTTTGATTTTTTTGAACCACCCTATCCTATATACACTGAAAGGTCTAAAGACTCTAGAGGGTAACTTTGGCTCCAGAAAAAAATAACTATAACTAATATTAAATAATAATAAATAATAACTAATAATGATAATAACCAATGATAAATAATTGTCGAAAAAATAACTCTAATTATGAACATTCAGGTACTCATTTTAGACACATGCAGTATTTATGAAAGAAAGTATGTCAAACATGTTTTGGAAAGTTTGAACCAAGATAAGACTTTTTTTTTATTTACACTTATTTTGTACAGTTAAGCGTTTACAAGTCATAGCATTATAAACAATCAAATTTGCACTGAAATCGACATATTTGCTGATAGATATCTCAGCACCAATTGTCTCCTAAAATTTCGAAAAAAGGCAAATTGCTTTTCAAGACACGTACTTCAGAGAGGAAAAAGAAATTTTCCGAACGAAATAAAACTTTTGTTTATGTACAGATTTTAAAAACGTTCTTTTTTGACGACTATGTGTGCAAATTTAATTGTTTATATTACACGTTTTTTATTTATTTATTTTATTATATTTTTTCATAAATACTGTACATTTTAAAAATAAATTGTTCAAACAATGAAGTCCAACATTTCAAAATAGTATTCCGGAAATTATTACATTATTTACAATTTTATATTATATTTTAAAATGAATTGTTTAAACAATGAAGTCCAAAATTTCAAAAAAGTTTTCCGGATATTCATAATCAGGAGGCTTTTCTCGACATTTTAATCTAAAGTCACACAATTAACTTCTCAATGTATACGGAAGTACATATTATTGGCACTAAGATTATTAGATTCCCGCACCTGCTCATGTCAACATTAACTGAACGTGCTCAAATATTTAGTATATATAATTTTTTTGTACGAACACAAAATTGCTAGGATTCAGAATAGATTCAAAATTGGAATTCTTGGACAAGTATTGTTAGTAGACTCACAATTGAGTAGTTCTAAGCTGATGATTTTTCAAATGCTTTGAATTTATTAATGCCTACATTTTTCTTACAGGAACAGGTCAACTGCTCAAATCTAAAAATGGTGATTTAGCGAGACGCGGTGAAGTTGATGTTGGAGAATATCAGGACGGGTGGACACAGGTTTTACCTCAGCTGCACGTGCCTGACCTCGATTGACTTCGATCCGAAGAATCTTGCCCTCTTGAGTTTTAATATTTTTTCGGTTTTTAAGAGGGATAACAATTATTTTAAGACCAAAAATCAGAAAATCGCTAAACTCATTGTAAACAAGTTTAGTTAAAAAATTTTTGAACAATTTTCTCAAAATTGTTTTAATTTTTTTTTTAATGAGAATATCTTTTCAGTTTTAATTTTTTTCCGTTTCTAGAATGTGGAAGAATTACTTTCAGACCAAAAATAATGAAATCACTACAACGAACCTTTCTTAAGATCTTTCTTTTCTAAAAAAAATTCGACGGACAAGAAAATTTTAAATCTTTTTAAATAAATAATTTGTATTATTGTATTTGTAACTGACGGCAGTAGTTGCGCGGTGAATCTCAACTCGCGCGGAATCACGAACGTTTATCCATTTCGAGCGCAGCTAACGCTCGTATGGGTATCCGTTCGTGAGATACGCTTAGGTCGTGTTCTCACTGCGTTTAACTTGTCGAGCGAGAGGTTTTACGCCGAGGATGACTATGTACCCTCGATGACATCGAGTGTCTATACCCAAACTTGACAGTCGTAAAACCGGCTGTACTCGGGAGCAGGTTTTCTGCAGTTTTCCTCTCTCCTGGTCAAACGTCCAGGCAAATGCGAGTACTTCTAATAAAAGTCGGATGCAGCCGCGGGCTATCACTAGTCGTATTAATGGTTCATAGAGTGATTCAAAGTTCTCTTTAGCAAAGTAATTATTTTAACAGGCCCTTGCCCATCGAAATCTTGCAGCGTGGACTTGCGTCGAACGCTCTTGATTTCGTCGGGGATTTTGAAAAAAGGTACAGTACAATAGGTTTCAAAAACCTTAGTGCTATGGGCTTTAATGTCCCTGCCTATCCATGATAATGATAATAATAATATTTTATTCTTATTTATATTATTATATCACATATCACCACAAAATACATACGCGCCCAACACTAGACATATACGGAGCATCAATGTTTAATAGCCGAAAATATAACTTAATTGAGTGCGGACTGTTGTTGACACTTAGTGCGTAATATCGCGTAACATTGCATAATAGCACGTAATAATGTGTAAGTCTCGTAATAGCGCATAACAGTGAGTAACAGTGAGTAATGATCGCGTAATTTTTCGCAAAAACCAGAAGTGGTGGAAAATTTTCGTTGTCAGATTCTGATCTAGCGCATGAAAAACTATAAGAAATGTTTATTTATTGTAAAACAACTGCAAAAAGTGTAAATGGCAAATCCGTGTTATGTATGCATATTAGAGTCAATAATAGTTACAAAAAATTCAAATAATTGTTTTTTTCGAACCTGAATTTCTTAAATCTGGTAATATCCCTTGCTACAATTACATATTGAGATGAGATCTACATTATATGTAAGAATAATCTAAATTGGTATTTCCAAGTCCGTACCCTTCCCTTCTTAGTTATTAGGCAACCATTTTTTTTACCATATTCCATAAAGGTGATACTGAGCTGATGTAATTTCATGTAAAATTTTATTCTTATTAATTATTGTTTGTAACAATACTGAGTGTAAAAAAAATAACTTGAAAGTTCACTTCAATTTATGACTAGTCCTTTGAGTATGGTTGTGATTTGAATTTTACTTGAACTGATTCTAAAATAAATAATGAGTGCTCAATTATAACTATAAATGATAAAATTTCAACTATTTCTCCCTGAAATTGGCCTGTTCCAATGTATTAGTGAATCCCCTGCGAAATCCAATATTTTTTTTTGATCACGCACCCCCTAGACTTGTTGCATTTGATGAAAAAGAGAAATGCGTATTTTTGTTTTATTAAAAAAAGTTTAAGTTCTGGTATTGGGACCTTGAACACCCTTACATGATCCAAAGTGTCAATTAATGTGTATATCCGTGAAAATAATAAGTGTTTTGTATGAAGTACAACTGATAATACCAGGCATCGAAAAAAAAAACGTGACCTCATTAGAACAAAAATACTATCCCTAAGCGTGAAAAACTACTATTTATAGGGTTGAAATATCAAATTGTTCAAACGCGTTCTGTATTTACTCCATCTTTTTCGGATTTTATTATACTGATCGAGTTTCTATTCTGCCTCATATTTTCTTCAAACACTTCGATCACGTCGATTATCTTAATCAATTGCCTATCATATTCGATAAGTTCTGCATCTCCGAACAAACTTTCATCCGCTAACATGTTTTCGTCTTCGTTCTTATTCTTGATCGTGCCACAGCCGTCGGATTTATTGCGATTCAACGTTAGATTATCAAGATTACTAAAATTCGCTCGCATCTTCATTCAGTTCTGCGTCTGCATAATTCTCGTGATTTATATTTTGCTGTGCTTCCGCTATCAATCTTCGCAATCGCAACATATTTGAACCATTGTCGGCCGTAAATGAATATAAATCATCAATTTTGATGTCAAAAAGTTTTAGAATATGCTCCCGTGTAGAAATCGAATCAGGGATCCAACCGAATAGCCCCAGTCTCAACCGGGCGCTGGTCGGGAAAACTGGTCGGGATCCAGCTAAAAAAGTTACAGTAAACTGGTCGGATTCCGGCTTCATTTCCAGCCAGGACCCGGTTGGGTTACCCAGCCGCGGCTCGGTAAAGAAATTTTGCTCCGAGCGAGAAATTAGTAACTTTATTTGACTTTTAAGGCTGATCGTAAAGAATACGGTGAACTTAAAAAGTCAAATCAAGTTAACAAATTCCCGCCTGGACATCGGAGAAAAGTTTTAATCATTGTTGCTCAAATTTTCTAGCAATTGCTCAGACCACCAGGTGATTTAAGGTTATGAGAGAGGATAAGATTAAATGAATACACAGCACTATATACTTTATTTTGAAATATTTATTATTCGTGCACGAAGTCTTCAAATAAATAATTAGAAGTAAAAAATAATAAGAGTCTTCAAATTGATTACTGAAATTAGGTCGGTTTTGATTACGGATTACGATTGTATGTGCGGATTACCAGGAGACGCCGTAAGTGCAGTCTTCTTCGAGATGAGAAACTGAAGCATACTAAGTGGCAACTCAGACGCAGAGGGTGTAAGACATGGAGGTAAATTTGAAAGTGCAGAGTCTAAAAACGGTGTGTCATTTAAGAAAATTAAAAATAATGTAACAATTCCGCTCTTGAATGTTGAAGAATGGATAAAACTTTCAATGAATAAGTTGAAACACTAGAAAAAACTTCATGTTGTTTGGAGAATTTTAAAAAGCTAATTTCTATTTTACTGACCTTATAAATTTTAAATTATACTTTCCAAATAAAAATTCATCTATCATTCATATTATGCCTTTGATTATGTCTAAAGATATTATAAGTCAAAATGCGGCACGATTTAGTTCGAGGAACTTATTGTAGACGGCGCGACCAGCGAAAATTGTCCGGTCCCCCATACCTCTCAACCCCCTGACTGCACCAATCAACTGTTTTGCCCGGGCGTTTGTTGTTTTCCGGGTGGTGAACGTGGTCCTGTAATTAAACTATATTACTAACTATTTTGAAAAGTGAATGTTTATTAACTTAGAACTACTAAATTGTGCTAAATTGAGTCAATTAATCTTTGTCCAAGAAATTGAATTTTTTTATGAATCCCAACAACATTTTATTCATTCAAAAAAATTATAAAGATTTCAAGAAATTGAAGAACATGGTTAACATGTGCCTCAGGGTATTTCAGAGAACTTCGAATAGGGGAGAAGCGGATTCTTCTTCGTCTTATTAGGCGTTGGCTCTATGCCTGGGGAGAAGCGGCAAATGCGGCGCAGCGGGTACTGGTGCGCAGTAGCTTTTACTAAAAACTACGCATGGTGGACATGTGAGATTAGGTTTAGTGTATGTATTTATGAATGGAATGTTGAACAGCGAAAAAAATTTGTTAACTCAGGCGACTATTTAATTTTATGACGAAATTTGTTTCGGGTGTTTCTCTTCAATCATGGCAGCTGCGACAAAACGAGTGAAACTTATAGTATTTTGCTCCAAATGTGATAAAACTGTTGTCAAATTAATGTTCTGAATTCTGCGGAGGATGTACATGAATTACAAATAGGTAAAGTTAGTTAAAAATCTATATAACAAGGTATTTCTTGGTATTATAAACAGAGACGGGTAAGACGACGCAGACAGACATTTTAATTCTAAAATACTATTTAAAAAATAGCTGAACATGAATATAGATAGATACCACTATCCACTGTAATTATGTTTCCGAACGTTAGATTATCATTTCCATTTTGCAATAATAAACCAAACAAAAGAGCCGCATTAGACACAGGGTAGGATAACTTGACGCACGGGCACTTTTTAGAAAGACTTAATAAGTGAGTGATTTATTTCTCGTATAATCAATTCTTGTTCTAAATATAGCGAAGATAAGATGATGATCTACGCGTTACAAATTTTGCCGTCACATTATTCACTATATTTTTCTTGCTATCAATTGATATACCACCTTGATCAAAAAGTTTTAGGACTTTATTTTTAAAATCAAAAATACAAGTTTATTCATCATAATCGATA
>JAUMHM010000005.1:51045328-51064592 GCA_032362435.1 Melikaiella ostensackeni
TTGATGAATATGCTTTCTATAAACCAGTCACATGACCTGTCCAATATGATGTAGTGAAACTGCTGTTCATAGAATCTAGTGAGTTGAATGAAAATAGTATATTGTGCAACTAGGGAGGAATCGCTGCCTTAGTTTCACACGTTATTTTTTGTAAAACATGTACATGGAAATCGTGATTACATGATTGAATTTTTTGCGTGATCAACTGCACACCCGTAATCATCACCAATTAAAAATACTCGATTCCGCACCCGCTATTGCATGGCATGTAAATATAGCTACTTTACCGAAATCGGCAAAAAAGTATCGTATGCTATACGGAAGGTAGCCAATTTTTACATTTCTCTCCCTTGTAGCCTAATATACTATGTAGCATTTGAAAAAAGTAAAAAACACAAAAAAATGTTTAACGATCTTGTTTATAGGTAACGAAGGATTTAAGCCTCGAAGGAGACTTTACTGTAGTTCATATATGTTCAATTTCTTTAATTTGAACCTGTAACTTGTATTTGTATAAAAGATTTGTAAAAAGTAAGAATTATGCTTATTAAGTCAAATCAATTTGAAGAAAGTTACAAAACACTTCATGAGTTATCAAGCTGTTTTAGGTTACAGACCGTTTAATAAGCTTTCGAAAGCTTGCGTTATAAACGCAGTGCGTAAAAAATCAGGTATAGGCTATCTTGTCATTAGATTTACCGGACTTTGTGGGCACCCTAGAACCGTCGATGATGCAAAAATCTATCGAAACTCCATACTTACTTCCTTTGTACATCCTTGTTTTACTTTTCACAGCTAAAGAAAAAAGTACCACTAGCAGTTCTAGTGTTCAAGATATTTATCAGCTAAGTCTGTGTCTTAGATGAGAAAAGCAGTCACGGGTAACTGAGTAACTTTTTAAAGATAAAAAAATCATAATATCAATTGTTTTCCTAGTGCAATTGTACCTGCAATGTCAGACTCTGTCGGTGAAAAACTCTATAAGAAGTGTGATGTTGCCTTAGAACTGTTTAAATATCAGCGAAGACACATACTATTTTTTGCACTTCTTTATTTTAATATATCTAGCATTAAATGCTAAAAATTCTGTCGTCATTTTTGGGGCATTGATTGACATCGTAAATCAAACGCTACTTAGTTTGTAGCTCTGAAGTTAGAGCAGCGACTTTTTATAGGTCTTCGTAATTAAAATGTGGATAGAAATATAAGAAAGTGATATAAATACTTGAATATAAGCTTGTTAATCGCATTGCATTAAATGCATTCATTTCAATGTTGATTGCTATTGCTATCCACTTTGTAAAAAAGTGTTAATGTGAAACCCAGTACGAAGGACTTTGCCTGGCATTTGTCAAATGTTATATAATTTCAGTATCTCTTGAAAAAATAATATTTTTCAGATGCAGAAAACTATGTGTTGAAGTAGCGTGAGATTGGTATAACCAAAAAGTAATGGGTGTAAGATATTAAAGTGGATCAAGAATCCTTTCGTCGTTAAAAGTGTAACTAGGATTCTATAGTGTTAACTGTTATATGATGACTCATATCATTAATAAATTATGAATAGTGGGGAGGTGTTCCGAAATCTGTAGATGTTCCGGATGCACAGAGTCAAACGCAATATCTAAACAATTACCATTTAATAAAATGCGTCACAATCACTGAATAGCGCTGACTAATGTATTTACGTATTTTAGAAAATGTATGTACGCCTGTCGTTTTTAACAAGGGGAGATGCGCTTTTCGGCTATTTTCGAGAAAAACGACTTCGAAAATTGTTTTCAAATATTTTTAGCTTCACATTTATTTTTATTTATTGAAATGTTTATTGGCCGTGTGGTTACGTGTACCGAAATTACGGTACGAATAGCTAAATTTTTTCGGTGCGAATAGCGGGACTTGGAAAAGAGACTATTTGTTCCGAAATTTCGGTACACATAGACACGGCCATGTCTGCTTATTCAAATATGTGATAAAATTTTTTTAAATTAAGTAAATATAAAAATTTGTAACACTTGTTTATACTTACATAATTTTATGAAATTCTACCATAGAATTGAATAAACATTTCGATCCAATCAATTTCAAATCAGACAGGCTCTACACTTCAAGTCGCAAAGTCTCTCAGCGATGAAATATGTTATTTTTTAGAGAAAATTAAGCGACACGTATTTTTTCGATTTGAGAACAAAAATTTCCACGATGTTACGAGTATTTGAATTTTGATATCTATTATTTAAAAGAAGACCCATTTTTCTTTATAATCTTATAGCTTTTGATCTAATTTAGACATTCAAATTTTATTTCTGGATTCTAATGAGTTTCACTGCCCCCTTCCGAAATCCGTCAGAAAATTTGAAAAAAGTTGAAAATAAGCAGTGACGACGATTTCTTTGAAAGCATAAAAAGTCGATCTTCACAAAAAACATTCACACTTATATTTTCGGTAATTTTTCTTGTTGAATTCTGCCTTCTATAAGGGAGACATCCTATGACTTTTATGTGGGCTAAACCATTTCTGTGGCCAGGAGAATTTTTGTCAGAAAATCAAACTTTCGCATAATTTTCGCAAACAACGAAAGATACCAAACTATTTTAAGATAAAAGTCTGAACATCTAGAAAAGTTGTACAAAAAAAGTCTATCTCTCTTTTGTGATATCGTGCATCGTTTACGAGAAAAATTCGAAAATTGGATGCTTAGGAAAAAAAAATTCTCTCGGCCTTAAAAATAGTTTAGTTTGTATAAAACTGATAGGATACCTTCCTTACATTAGTGGAAAAGTTGTAAACGAATATTGCAAAGAATAAAAAATTTCTAATGAATATTGCAGAAATAAAATCTTATACGAGAAACAAGAAGTTTTATTTTAAGAAAGACGGTCTTGTTTTAAATCAAAAAATAAGTTAAGAGTCCAATTTTAAGAAAAATGTGGGCTTCAATCTATTCGGTGAGACAAAAAATCTAATTTAATTAAATTTGAGGTATACTAAAATTATTCTATCACAAAAGTACGACCTTTTTCTGTAGAGGAAATCGAAAGTCGAAATTTAATTATCTGTGATCGTACAATAAGCAGTGAAAAATATTGTTTATAATGGAATATATTCCAAAAATGAAATTGTAGAAATTGATTTGATATGATTTATAACACACGTAGGTGGTTCAACTCCTATGCAGAATTTTGGAAATAGCGGGAAAACGACAACATTTTGGGTAGGAGTTGAACTGCCCTAGCAGATAAGCCGTTTCTGAAGTGTAAACAAGTATTTTGTGAAAAATATCATTTCGTTATGCTTCGAGTAAAAACATGTTAAAAAAAAAAGAATTGCAGTTTGGACCAAAGTTGGAGGCTGTAGAACTGTGTAGAACTTTTTGAACGAAAAAATTGCGTTTCGTCTCATCGCATCACAATGACTTCACTTTGTTAAAATAAAGTTTTAAACTGTTTCTTGATTCACTGTGGTCACCTTTCCCGTATATATAAATTTTTTGTAAATGTTACATGTTGAAATAAGTAATGGACCAGATGTTTATATATATAATAAATGATAAAATATTACGACATATATCTATCTACGAGATCAGAAGACGATGGCGTTGAAGTTCCACTTGATTAATATAAGCGAGCACTGGATGTAATTAGTTAAGCATTTTGTATCGAGACATTTTGAAAAAATGATTGCATTTGTTCCTTCGAAATACGTACGTGCTTTACGTGAAACATAACATGTTTTCAATCTTTGTTCATTTGTACATAAAATATATACGTAGTATTTTGTTAGAGAACCACTTTGAAAATACAGTGCATCGATAGACCATTGCAATGGTTTTGTCCAAGACCACGCACCTCAGCATTATTCTTACGTGACTGAATATATAGGATCCAAATTTGAAATAATTTTACAAAAAAAAAACTTAATATTTTAACTGTAAAAGAAAATGTAATAGTTGTAAAAAATCTTATACGATATATAGAAATAATCATGCACTGGTGACATACCAAATTGTACGTTCCAATGCTAATTTAAGTATTCTTATCGCGCGAAACCACCTTTAACTCTTTACTTATGTAGATTTTCTATGGAATGAAACTCTAAAAATAAATCTGGTTTTGAAACATAAATGATAGTAATTCTAAAATTATAAGTTGATGTTTTTTTTCTTAATTGAGTTTATAACTTTGAAATAATAATTTTGGCCATGTTGCATTTTGTTTTTACGATGAGCAACCTAACTTCACGTCAATCAGTTTTGTTGAATATTTCTTTGGAATAAATTTCTTTTAAAGAGCCATGTTTTCAAGAAATCAAAATTAATTCAAGTAACTATAGAATTTAGGACTTTAACATTTTCTAACTTATTTTATTTGTTTGCGTGATTTTTTTTATTTGCTAGAATGGCACTTCACTTCTTAGCATTTTTAACATTTTAGGAAAAATGATATATTTTCCTCCGCAAATTTGATGGACAAAATTGTTTGGTGAAAAGCAAGTATGTACAATTATACTTGTGATCGCAGAATAATTTGTTTGAAGCTACTTAGTGCCTTTAATTTTATTCTAAAAATCGTGTTTCATTCGTTCAGGAATCTCATCTAATATGGATCTTGATAACTAATATCTGATTTTTCATTTGATTTACTCAGCCACAACTAGTCAAACAATTGGATGTCGGAACATCAGTGGATACATCTTTTTCATCAACTTCTTCAATTTCTGCTCTCTCACTACCTCAAGCTACCACAACGAATCTTGACCATGTTAAAAACTCTCTGAGTCTACCTTATCCAAAGAAAAAGAAAATAACTAATCCGAAACGTAGCATCACTTTCTCCGCACTTCCAATATCTTCAAAAATTAATAATGTCGAATACGATTCACAATCAAGTAGTGAACGGTCGCCTTCTATTTCAATAGCGTGTCCTTTAATCGTGCATGATAAGATTAACAACCAGAATCAAACGCAATCTTTTAAGAAAGGCATATTTAAAAATCCTCAACCAAATATGCGCTCCCGTTTTCGCCTTCCTCCAACACCCTTGACCAGCCCTGAATACGCGGGGAACAATAGTTGGCTGTCTTTTAGCAACCGACAGATCGCACGCTCTGTTGATGGAATTATTCAGGTTGAGGTGGGTTTTACCAGCATGTCTTGAATTACTAATAACCAGCTATTTGTATCGACCGTACAGATATTACCTACTCTTAGTTTCAGGAAAGTGAATTAATTCACAAGGTGGCACTCCGATCAAGTATTCCAGTTTTTCCATTAAATTGAAGAAAAATTGAAAATGATAAAAAAAACTTGACGCTGTTTAAAATATTAAACAAAAAATTGCAGCAATAATCAGAGCAACAATAATAGATAATTTCAAGAGATTGATGGAACCATGTAGTTTAATATTAATAAAATTGACGCTTTAGATTAATATTGTAAGCTAATTCAAATTATATATTCTATTATTTATTTTGTTGAGTATTTTTATTTGTTTTTGAGGTTTCAAGAAATTTCATTGTTGTAAAGTACAAGCTATTAAAATTATTAATAAATAAAATAATTAGAATGTTTTGAGAAAATATTTTTTCAATGTGAATTTCAAGATTAGTTATTTGAAAAATATATTGATTACGTGTATGACCTGTGGTCACAAATTATTGACCTTGCGATTGGTGCTGTCGGAGGTGCGAAGCCATTACTGGTTCGTAACCTCGAAGCCATACCCGCGTTCCAAAAACATGCCGAGGCACTTGCGAGAGAGATGCAGAGAGCTGTCATGGTTGGTTCACTCCGTGTCATGACACGTGAGGGTTTTGCCGGCCCGTCATTTTAACTCTTTTTTAATACAATGCAATGAAAAATCCGGATTACCTGATTGACGCTACCTTGTGGATTAGTTTACTCTTTGAATGCTTACAGATCCTCAAGGGAGAGTTGAGACACGGGGTACTTCAATTCTAATTGATGCCACTGTACCGGAACTAGTTGACCTTTTATTGCATTTCATTGGCTTGAGTTGGCACGATTTTCAGATCAAAAATTTTAATTGCAAGAGGGTTTCATACAGAATAGAAACAAAACCGATCATACGAAAACTGTGAATTATTGGGAAGGTAATAATATATTTTTTTGAACACATACTCGTATTTTAAAATTTTCATATAACAAAAGATATAATAAAAAAAAAACACGCATTTCAATTTCTTCGCACCCCATGGAAATATCAAGGTTCCAATACAGCGACGACCATTGGAGGGGGAAACGTGTCTCAACTCTCCCTCAAAGATCTCAATGGATGCTAAGAGAAAATGAAAACTGTAAGCGATGCAAGGGGCTATTAATGGCTCATTAAAACCATTAATAACGATAAAGACCTCAATGAGGGGTTAACAATTTGTCATTTCTAATGTATATGTGACCTGTCGCGAGGAAAGGTGACCTAAGCGTAAATTTCAGAATTTTACAGGAGACCCAAGTAGATGGCAGCGAGAACTACTAAACATCGGTTTCGAAGCCAGCTTCACAATTCTTTTTAATTATCAAAGAAACGTCAGAATTTTTCTTTTCGTTAATACCATTAGAAAGAGGAGAATATGAAGTTACCAAAACTGCAAAAAACAAAAAATTGATTTTTTCCCGCTTAGGTACCTTTCCTCGCGGCAGGTCACATATATGTCTCTTGACTTGGTGTCTTGAGAAATTCTCTAAAGTCTTGAAATCTAAAATATTTAAGATCCGAGTGGTCAGTCCTTTAGAACTTAACGCAGGTGTGCCCACGAGTGCACACGCTACGGTGTGAAGTTAAGTTAGTTAAAATTCGTCCCCACTTTTTTTCACGACATCTGTCTTTACCCCGCTTATTAAATAGATTAATGTTTGTCAATGATTAAAATTCATAGAAGAAATATTAAATTATTTTCGATGTTACTTTTAAACAATTTAATTGTAAAATTAATTATTTTCTTATTGTAGTTAGTGATACAGTGGACAAATCTGTACTATAGCGGTCAGAGTAAATTATTGTAATGCAAGTGAAGAATTTAATTATTAGATTTATCAATCATTATTTTTTCCAAGTACTAAATTGCAAAACTTTCCTTAAATTCTTTCATTTGATCCGGCAATGAAGTAAACTGTTTAAATCGTTCAAACTGTTCAAGAATTAATTTATGCGTCAAGAAAGATATATTAGCAGAATATGTATAATTTGAACGTGTATAATAATTATTCTAATCTAATTTTGTAGTTGATATTTTGAATTTTACGAGAAAATTTGTGTAAAAACTTCACACTGTTTCAAAAGCAGAGAAAGAACAGATATCTTGAAAAGCGTGGGGATGAATGTTGCTATATTCATAGAATCGCGTTTGCACTGTGGGACGCTACTGACTTAACATATGGATTACAAAGTGAAAAATTATCCATTCGCTTTGCAGTCATCCCGTCACGAAGGCTCAAAACTCAATTTGTGCAGTGCAAACCAAAAATTTGAATAGAATCATTGAAATCACTTGAATTGAGTTTGAAAAAAATAATCATAATGAAAAAAGTTAATTTTTTAACGTGTTTATGATTGGGGTCATTCCTTCAATTGCACTGTGCATAATTGAAGGCATTATGTACATTTACCGTGATACTTACTGAACTGAAAACATTTTTGTATAGCCATCGCTGACTCCATCGCCAACTTTACCGCCAGCTAAAATGTCGGTTAGTGACAGGAAAAGATTATTTGAAAGTGCTATGGAAGAGCATTTGAAACCTTCTCCGAAAACAGGTGAGAAATTGTTATAAAACATTGAAGGAGATACACCGATGAATATTTGATCCACTGAAATATTAATGATAGTTAGGTACTAGGTGCGTGAAAAATCTCTTTAAAAAAATACTTATGAATTTTGAAAAGGCTTTTAGTTTTTGAATTTTGGTTGTATTATTCTGGATAACGAACTTAACCCTATACACAGTCAGGCAGGTTACAACGTGCTACACTGGTACACGTCACATAACTTTCCCCGCTCCACACAAGGACTGAACTAGACTGTGGTAACAGTGAGGTGATCTCTTCGGATGATGCTGATGAACGAGCACAGAAAGTCGTTCATCGCCTGATTCCGTGGCGCAGTGGATAGCGCATCGGGCTTCGAGTCGGTGGCCAAGGATTCGATTCCCCGTAGCGTAGTCAACTTTTACTTTCAATGACGCTCACTTGCTACTCAGACTCGACAATTCCTTCTTTTCCTTCTCCGAATAGCGTACCCAGCTATAAGATACCGAATAAACACCGGCATCATTTTTTCATTTTTGAGGATTTGTCCTAAGTATTGAGAATTGCTGTTTTATTCTTGTTCTTCTTCTATTCAGCTTTGGCCTCTTTTTTGTTTTTGTAGAAATTAGTACATTTTGAATAAGCTATCTAAAAACGTTACTCAAGGACATGTGAACACTTACCGTATGAGCTATATCAGTTTCTCCAGATGGTTTTTCTTCACAATAAGAAATATTTTTTTGCTCAAACTTTGAGAAAAGGTGAAAATCATGAAATTGGACTTCTGTGCACTCTCCTGTTTTAAAATAATTAACAAAATGTTAATAAATATTTTTTGCTCAAACTTTGAGAAAAGGTTTAGATCATGAAAACGGACTTATGTGCACTCTCCTGTTTTTAAATAATTAACAAAATGTTAACTCCTGTTTTACTGACATAGTTTTTTTTCAAAAAAGAAGAGTGCACAGACGTCAGTTTTCATGTTCTTTTCCTATTTCTCAATGTATTAAGAGAAATATTTATTACTGCGGAGAAAAACTTGAAGAATCTGAAATAATTTATATGGTAAGTATAAAACTGGTTTCTTAACGACACTAACCTATGAAGAATTTAAAACCTTATAAAATTATTATTATTTTAGTGGGTTTTTGAGTTACCGATGTCTCTCACAGCTATTCAATGTAATTGTCAATTTTATTTTATTAATTTGTATATTGTTGCAGAAAAAGTTTTTAGCTTTCTAAGTCAAGATGAAGTGGAGAAAATGAAGCAAGAAGAAGGTAAAAATAAATTAAAACGCTTTGTACTTTATGAACTTTTTGTCGTTTTTCTTTGTTATTTAACACTTGTATACATCAAGTTTATTTTCATTTGACTGGTTTTATTGATATTATTTAGAGAAAAAGATTGCCACTTTGACGAGAGACGAGTTAAAGTCTTGGGCACAGATCAATGAAAACGAAGGATTGGAAGAGTCTGAAGATCTTGTAGAAGATCAAGATCTTAGAAGACCTAAGTAAGTCAATCCTTACTTTTGCGTTTTTAAAAATATAAATTGTCATAGTGACTAAGTAGGTACAAGTGTCACGCGTCTTCAATTGTTTGTTATTATAAGAAATGTTGTTGTTGTTGTTGTCAAATGTAAGTGTTTTTAAAACGCGTCGATTGATTTATTTAGGAATCTCTTATGACCAACATAGGTCGAAGAATTTACACGACGAAAATTTGTTTATCAAAAGCTCTTGAAGTTTTCCCCGATGTCTCGGATACGAGAAAAATTCCTCAATGTTGAATCAGTAAATTCAGTAAAATTGAAAAATTAATTGAAAAAAAAAATTATTGGCGCGATTGAATTCAAAAATTTGCAACTGAGGATCGGAACCCAGAAGACTACTAGCTGCTCAGCTTCTTAAAAATAATCGATGTTTGAATCATTTTCATCTTTCTGTCATTAAAGAATCTTTATTTATTATCTCACAGTAGCCGCCTGAGTTCACGAAGTTCAAACCCACAAAATGCTTCAAATATTGTGAGGACAGCGAAAGCCGAAAGAAGACTAAAAGAGAGAATGATGCAAGAGGTAATGTGACTCAATTTTTTCATATCACGACTAAATTTAATTGCGTAATTAGAAGTAATAGTAATCATTTGATATAGTGTTATCATGTAACGTTATACGTTTCTTTTTTGACAGGGTTTATTGTCCGACGACGACGAAGAATGTCACTTAACCCCTGCCGAACAACGTGCATTGAGGGCAGAAAAGAGAGCTGCTTGGAGGCAAGCGCGTCTTAAATCTCTCGAACAGGTAAACTACCAAATTTAATAATATATTTCCTCAGTATCGATCTGAAAAAAAGAGTTATTTCATTTTCACACAGGAAATACGTAAAGCCATATACACTTAGGCGTAAACAAGCTGCAGAGAGACGGTTAGACACGCCTACTCGCTACGGCTATCCGCGTGTATATAACTCCTTCCATAAAATAAATTGTGGGGAATTCTCTACGAGCGGTGAATGTCCTGTGAGTTATTTCCCTAAGAGTCCTGTTGGGGTGCATGTAAATGACTTTGCGGTTTTGTGTCATTTTCTCATACCTGTAAAAGGCAAGATCGACCTAAGCGACAATGTCACCTAAGTATGTTTTTCTGTTGTACGGCAGAGGAGCGGAGTTTGTCGAGGGGCAGGAAGAGAAGGGAAGTTTAGGCTTTCGGTGGAGAAGTCTGGTCTGATTAACACCTTTGGCTCGTATTGGGGCATGCTGAAGTGTTGAGTTGAGATCGGCTAGTCGAATTAAAAACTCGCTGATCCTCGGGAAGTCTTTGAAAATCTCGTATTTGCTTCCTATCCAGACCTGGTCAGGATTTTTATGGGTAGCACAGTGGATCTGGTCACGGACAGAACGGGGACCATCTATCATATCTCTGAGTCTGACTTTGAATACAATTTTCTGCTGCAGGTGAACAATTTGGTCCAATTAGCGGAACTCCACGCATTCTTCTCGGCGATGAAGTATATTCTCAGATCAAACATTGCCTGCTTCATCATTTGCTCTAACTCTCGGCGACTGGCAAAATTAACAGCCGATTTACACACTTTCTTAAAATACGATGGAACCTGCCGTTAGAGTATGACTGGAGCTGAGCTGAAGCACTTGTCCCATCTCTTTCTCTACTGCTATCTTCTTTCGAGGAGTCGTCCGGATTTTATCGAGTATCTCTCACGCTGATTTCCAGGGAAATCCCTAAACAGATCGATTGTAACAAATTATTGTTTGAGTTGAATGATGAGGTAGGAGGTTTCTTCAGCAGCGCTAACATAATTCTTCAAGCTCGCCAATTGGTTTGGATGCAGTTACGAGTCTGCCTTCGCACACATATGCGGCATTGGACTACAGTAGCCAAGTTAATTGTGGAGTAGACATCCAAGCCTCGAAAGTGCAATAGGGACTTTTAGCCTGAACATGTAGTTTCAGTAAATTTGGCACTTCTCGTTCTCAACAGTTGACTCTGTGTCTCTGGGAGCGTTCGGCAGGGTCGCGGTTAACAGCATATGAGCGAAGAAGATGGTAATAAAGCATTCTTAGGGCCGCATTATGTCCGTAGAGATACATCGTTCCCGCGTGAGTGGGACACCCGGATAGTATGTGCCATAGGTGCTCAGAAAGTGCATGACACGCTCTGCACCTATCGCTGGGAACTTCTTGACTTGAGGTGTGGCTACAGCATACCAAGGTGGAAATGGCACCGTCCTGACAAGCGAAAATAAAACCCTCTGTGCCTGAATTAAGTCTGGAAGACTTAAGGAAAGCAAACGGCAAAAAGCCTGCTCCGCGGCTTTATAAAGGAATACTCCTTTGCCAATCATCTCGTAGTTCCTGACTATTTTCAAGAGATGATCTCTTTCATTTGCCATGATGTAAGCTGTACCCAAGAAAATTTGGTCAGAAAGATACAGGATATTTAGAAGTTCACGGTCCGCCTTTACGGCGTGGGATGTTTAAGCGTGGAACGGATGAGTTGATATGCACCACCCCAAATGAATAGAGTAGAACCGGGATGGCAAGCTTGTTATTTGCAGATATCTTGTTCAACGCCGACAGATTAGAAGACTAAATCTGTGGAAAAAGACGCTTGTATCTGCTTCGAAGAATCTCCTTCACTAATGTTGAATCCTGAATGCGGATCAGCGAGACGGTCGACGTCTTGAGTGGACGGATCGACTTACAGATGACTTGCTGGATTGCTTTGATGACAACATTATCTCTGCTCGCAGGGGTTACATGGCTCGCCAGCACACTCTGTGGTGCCAGAAACACCCAGATCCTTCGCACGTTTTGCAACAGAGTTACGAAACAACAAGAACAAGCCGCAGACGAAGAAGAGGACGCGACATTAAGACCAACCGCGGAAATCAGGCATCTCCCAAGAGATGATGGCGATTTCAGGACGAGGAGAAACATCAACATCCAGGTTCCTTCTAATCCCCAAGATCTGACTGAAATGTATGACGCCCTTCGTGAGGATCTCTCGGAGGAGTCCAGCCTCTGGACCATCACTTGTTGAGTTTATGATGCGGCGAGAGCTTTGGCGGATTTAAATCGAACGGTAAAGCCGACACTCGAGGCTTGACATGGCATTCCTTGACAAAGAGAAACGAACGATGTTCGTGATCGAATTCTCGGTTCCAGCCGACGCCAACATCACAGTCAAGGAGAAGGAAAAGTGGGAGAGGTCCTGAGACCTTACACGGGAGCTGCGGGAAGTGTACAAAGAATATTCGGCTAAAATGATTGTCCTTGTCATCGGTGCTCTCGGAGGTGCAAAATCATCACTCGCTCTTAACCTCGAAGCTATACCCATGTACCAGGAAAATGCCCAGGCACTTGCGAGATGGATGCAAAGAGCTGTCATTCTTGGGTCGCTCCGTGTCCTTAAGACTCATGAGGGTTTTGTCGGCCCTTCATCGGGATTCCACCGCACCATGTGGTCACCCATCTCACGGTCGTGGAGCGTGGCCATAGGTGTGATTTACCTCGGTTCTACTGGGAGCCAGTGTCATTTTTCCTTGATGGCAGTCGCTCCCAGGGGAACCTCGCGGTTGTTTTTTGACCAATTTTTCTTGAACTTTATATATACAGAGTGTCCCGGTACTCAAGGTACATTTTTATATTTTTGAATTCCTCATAAAAAATGGCGTCGAAAATAATAATAAAATAATTGTGTGAAGTCAATAATTACTGAGTGTTTAACAATTAAAGATTAACCAATCGGAAGCAAGCGTTAGGTAGACAACAATTCATGTGTCACCGACGAGAATGTGTGCGTAAAGAAACGTTGGTCGTGTAATTTCGAATTTGCAGGAGGTTGTGAATGTCACTCATGTAACCTCACACGGCACATTGGCGACGAAATACAAAACTTGAAAAATATCTTTTTTCCCCAAGAATCCAAATTGGTAAACTTTGGTCAGCGAGCTAACTACTGCTGAATTAAAATGCACACGTTTTTTTGAATTCTCTTAAAATCTGAAGAATACACGTTGAATTTTTTTAACTTTCGTCTAGTATTTTTAACTCCGTAGAATTCAAACGAATCCCTAGAAATCACTTGCACTCCTTTCAATTCTTTCGAAGATTTTTTTCCTCATACTCTTATAATCTTCAAAATACTCCATGAATTATTTTGGATTTTTCAAAATATTTTGTATTCTCTAAATTCTGTTGAACTCTGTGAATCCTTTTAAAATCTCCGATTTTTCTTTAATTCTTTGAATTCTTTTTAATTTTCTGAATATATTGGAAATCTTTTAAATTTTCTAAATTATCTGAATTCCCTGAATTGTTTTGAATTCTTTGGAAGTCGTTTGAATTCCATAAATTCTTTTGAAATCTCTGAATACATTTGAATACATTCAATTTTTCTGAATTCTCTGAATTGTTTAAATTCTCTGTATTCTTTTGAATTCCCGAAATTCTTTTGAATTCTCTGAATTCTTTTGAATTTTCTGAATTCTCTGAATACATTTGCATTCTCTGAATTCTCTAAGTTCTCTGTATTCTATAAATTGTTTGGAATTCTTTGAATTGTTTTAAGTTCTCTGACATCTTTTGATTTCTCTGAATCCTTTGATGTCTCTGTATTCTCTGAATTTCTTGAATTCTTTTGAGTTCTATGAATTCTTTTCAATTTTATGAATTTTTTTGAATTCTCTTAAATATTTTGAATTGTCTGAATTCAAAATGGGTAGCTTTTTAAGTGAGGCAGGCAGCGCAGGGGGGCCTGATTTTGATGAAAAGCTCTCAAGTGCTTTAAAAAACAGGCTAAGTGTATAAAATGTAGGAAACTCCTGATTATTTCCAAAAAACAAAGAACTGAACTCCACCATGAGATTAAAACTCGATCACAAGATTGAAAATACGGTTTCAAAAATTTTTTTGGGTAGTTTTTCGTATGAGATAGGCAACGAATGGAATCTAGATTTGACGTAAAACATTCACGAGCTTTTAAATAATGTTTTTTGTCTAGTTTTTCTGTCAGGGAAGACAACAGATGAGATTCCACTTTGACGACGGACTCTCATATATATTTTTTTAATCAATTAATGTCACCAAAGATATAAATTGTTTACACTTCTCATGATTATCAGAAAATACTGCTTTACTTCCGGTGACACGATGAGAATTTATGTTTTAAAAGATTTTTGTGTAGTGTTTCAACCAGGGAAGACAACAGACGAAGTTCCACTTTGAAGACAAACTCATATCAATTTTTTTAAATCAATAAATGCTACCAAAAAAAGAAATTACACTTCTCATGACTTTCAGGAAATAATTCTGTACCTCAAGTGATATGATTGGAATTTATGTCTTCAAAGTTTTTTTGGTTAGTTTTTAGCTAAAAAAAGATAACAGATAAGGTTTTGCTTTGACGACAAACTCTTATTTATTTTCAAAAGTCAATAAATGTCACCAAATTTAGTAATTATTTACACTTTTCATGATTTTCAGGAAATAGTGCATTACTTTCGGCGGCATGATTGGAATTGATGTCTTAAAAGTTTTTTTTGTAGTTTTTCAATTGAGGAAGGCAACAAGGTTGTTGAGTCTAGTTCTAATGTAAACCCTCGCGGGCTTTTAAAAAATGGCTAAGTGTTAAAAATTGACGAAACTTGTGATTATTTTAAAAAAAGAACTTAATTTGATCACGAGATGAAAGCGACGGTTCCATGTGTTAGTTGAATCTCGTGATCAAGCTTAGTTCTTCATTTTAGAAAATAATCACAAGTTTCGTAAATTTCAAACACTTAGACTGTTTTTAAAAGCATTTGAGAGTTTTTTGTCAAAACCAGACTCCCTGCGTTGCCTTCCGCAATCAAAAAAATACCCCAAAAATGGTTGAAACCGTTGTTTTATTCGCGTGATCGAGTTCAGTTCTTTGTTTTTAAAAGTGATCACAAGTTTCCTACATTTTAAACACTTAGCCATTTTTTAAAAGCACGTGAGTATTGTACGTCAAAATAGACTTTCTTCGTTGCCTTCTACAATTGAAAAGTTACCAATGAAACTTGAAACCGTTGTTCTGACCTCATGATCGAGTTTAGTTCTTCATTTCTGACAATAATCAAGCGTTTCGTGAATTTTAAACACGTAACCATTTTTCGTACATGCATGTACTCGTATCATTGGGGTACGACTAAATGGCTATTCACAGATGAATTACAATTCAAAAAAGAAATTCAAAGAATTGAAGATGAATTAATTGATTCAGAGGAATTAGAAGAATTCATAGAATACAAAAGAATTAAGAGAATTCAAAAGAATTCAGAAAATACAAAAGAATTTAAAGAATTCAAAATATATTAGAAAATTAAAAAGAATTCAGAGAATTCAAAAGAATCCAAATTGATTTAGAAAATTAAAAAGAATTCAGAGAATTAAAAAGAACTTGGTGAATTTGGAAGAATTTGGAAAGTTCAAGAGAATTCAGGGAATACAAAAGAATTCAGAGAACTTAAAAGAATTCATGGTGTATTGTAAAGATTTCAAGAGAATGACGAAAAAAATCTTTAAAAGAATTCAAAGGAGTGCAAGTGAATTCTTGGAATTCGTTTGAATTCCACAGAATTCAAAATACTGGAAGGAAGTTGAAAAATGCAACGTATTGTAACAATTGAGTTTTTCTAACTATGGGAAATTAATTAATTTAACAAACTCAACGTACCTTTAACTAAGAGATTAGTATTCTCTTCTCCTCGTAAGATAAATGAATATTATGAAATGTGTCGCTACGAGTGAGGAATAAAACTTATTTCTACAAATACCTGTTTTTATTCAATATAAACTTATTTCCAAAGGACAATTACAATTCTTTAATTAATATTTTCGAAGAAACTAGTTATTGACACAATTTCTAATGCTTCTTTTCTATCTCTAAAGTTATATCTCTAACGGCCGGGGTAATCTACGCTTATTTCTTATCTTTTCCTAACAAGATATTTCTTTGTCTATCTATTTCTAGATTACGTATAATATATATTTTTTTATTTTCTTTTTATTTTATTATATTTTTTTTATATAAAATGCTTTTAATTAAGATCTAGGGATCAATCACTCCTAAACGTAGAGCACACTCACACGGTCCACTCACTGCCTAATTTATCGATTCCTTACAATATTCTAAAAAAGAAAGGAACTATTAATCTCAAGTCTCCTAACGCTTGGATATCACACTCAGATCGAAAAACTAAATTTGCACACAGAAATTGCACACTAATCACACTCTGTTTATTTTCTGTTTATAAATTCCACTATTTACACAATCTATCTTTCCTTAATATTCTATATCCAATACAGAAAACGATGAAATCTCATCTAGAGAAGTAATACAGTCTTTACAAATCGCAAAATATCAATAAAAGGAATAATGTTTATTTATTGATTTTATGGCACATATCAAACCTGGCAGAAATCGTCACTAATCATAGAGATACCGTCGTATTAATCTCGACGCACGAGGATATTTGGAACGTCTATACGCGCACTAAATTTCACTTAGACAAACGAAAGTATTTCCATAAAGATTGTAGCTTTTCACACTGACACGAAATTGTACAGTTCTATTCTCAACCTGTCACCGCCGACGAAGGAGTGTAGTAAATATTTCGGCCCAGCGTAAGGTGCCGTAGTACAAGAATGTCTACCTCTGGTAGATATTTGAGGAGGTTTAAAGTTTTTCTCTGGTGTCGAGAAACGCAAGAATGTAGGCAAGAGTTTATGGGCGTAAAGTTCCTTTCAAAAGAATCTCTCTTTTCAAATCTCTAGCTTATGTTTTGGATTTTCGAAGTTAATTCTCACTTTCTTAACCAGGTTAAGTAGTGCAACTCCTGCCTGCTTATAAGTAAGAATTTCCTTTTCAAATATTTTTCCCAAGCTAGGATATTTCTTAGACCAGGGGACGGAGTATAGCTTCGCTCTGCTCGCCAATATCCAGGTTTGGTCAAATCAATAATAATTCACATAAGCTATTTTTCAAATTCACGAAAAAAGCACAATATCAAAATTCATTCTATATTTAATTTTCATTTATGGGGACAATTCTCAGAAACTTTTATTTATCTCATTTATTGCCTCATTTAATATTTAATTTTCATTTATAGGAATAAATCTCAAAATATTTATCTCATTTTTTGCCTACTTTGATTGAGAAACGCATCAATAATATAGAAACTTTAGACAGCTCGCTCCAAGATATCAATTGTGTAAGCGCCAAAAGAAAACTTTTGTAAGCCAGGTTGGGAAGTGCAACTTCCGCCTGCCTTTAAAGTCACTTTCAGAAAGGGCTAGCCAAAAGGAGAAAATCTCAATTTGTCTAACTCATCTTTTTCACTCGAAGAGAGGTATGTAGCCAGGGGACGAAGTACAACTTCGCTCTGCTCAAAGGGTTCTCTCCAACATCCTTGCCCTTCGACGACGAGCTCCTAACTGAGCGTTCTCAGTTACGCAAGTGACCCACACGATTTGCTTCAGCTTTGCTCCCCACTATCGGCTACTCGCTTATGGTGGGAGTCACTTGCGCTTGCGTTTTACGTAACCTCCCTTATGTAAGGCAACTTGGCGAGGCTACTTCTCCGTCGCTTGCGTGTTTGCCTATATGTAGGCTTTTTATGGGACGCGCACGTCACAGTATATTCTAAAGACTTAAGAGAATTCAAAAAACTTCAAAAGAATTCAAAAGACTTCTACAGTAATCTACAGAATTTGAAAAAACGTGTGCATCATAATTTAGCAGTAGTTAGCTCGCCGACCAAATTTTACCAATTTGTATTCTTGGGAAAAGATATTTCTTAAATTTTGTATCTCGTCGCCAAGGTGCCGTGTGAAGTTGCATAAGTGACATTCACAACCTCCTGCAAATTCCAAATAACGATCCAAGTTTCTTTACGCACACATTTTTGCGGGGCCGATGGGGGGATTTCCCCGGGCCTGCAGTTCTTCGAAGGGGCCCGTAAATCCTCAAAAATACTATTTGAAAAAAAAACTCATTCTTGAAATCGATTGAATAAAATTTCATGATGAATCAAGTTTCCATAGAAATGTTAGTTTTACCATCCTACATAATTTTTAATTTCACAATTCTTGGGGTAAGGGAGAGGAGGGGCCGTGTAGTGTTACCCCCGGGCCCGGATTTGCTCTCGGCGGCCCTGCATTCTTGTCGGTGACACATATATAATTAAAAAATTGGTCAAACAACCACCGCAGGGTCCCCCTGGGAGCGACTGCCTGCTTTTCAGGAATTGAGAACCCAGCCCTGACCCAGCCATGGCCTGAGGAGATCCTCCCAAGCAGGCCTTCAGAGCCTCTCACGAGGGACTTCAGAACCTCCTACCAGAGCCTCCCAAGCAGGCTTCCATAGTCTCCTAGCCGGGTCTCCAGAGCCTCCCATGAGAGTCTCCAGAGCCCCCTATGAGAATCTCCAGAGCCTCTCATAAGGTCTTCCAGAGCCTTCCACGAGGGCCTCCAGAGCCTCCTACGAGAATCTCCAGAGCCTCATTAGAGATATTAGAGCCTCGAGTGTATATACGAGTGTCGTTTGGTAAGTAAGGTAAATTTCCCGCTAGATGGCGCTAAAATGAACTTTGTAGTGTATGGCAGAGAAATACCACTTTTCAAACTAATGTCTTCCAAGCTTCAGCCAAAAATGACGTTAGTTTGCGTTTGGCATATGTTTGAAGTGAGCGTGTCAGTAGTTTTCGAAAAAATTGAGAGAGAAGATCTCCGTGTAGTGATAAGCATTATTATTTAAAAAATTGGACGGCCGCGCAGATCAGGGCCGAGTTAGACAAAGTTCATGGGGAGTCTACTCCTTCGTTGAAAACCGTTTATTTTTGAATAAGCGAATTTAACCGTTTTTAAGGTCACTCATATATTTTATATGGATGACTTGAAGATCTATGCTTCTGGAACACAGCATCTCAAGGATGCTCTAAAGATCGTT
>JAUMHM010000005.1:51064692-51082687 GCA_032362435.1 Melikaiella ostensackeni
GGTCTTCCAATCTGTCGGCGTTGAACAAGATATCTGCAACTAACATGCTTGCCGTCCCGGTTCTACTCTATTCATTTAGGGTGATTCCATTGACGAAGCACGAGCTCACGGTCCTCGATATCTCCGCACGTAAGATCATGCATATGCACAAGAGCTTACATATCAACTCGTCCTTCCGCGCTTATACATCCTACGCCGTAAAGGGGGCGCGGACTTCTAAATATCTAGTGTCTTTATGACCGAATCATCTTGGGTGCAGCTCACATCGTGGTGAATGGAAAAGATCCTCTCCTGAAAATGGTTAGGAACCACGAGATGATTGGCAAAGGAGCGTTCCTTTACAAAGCCATGGAGCAAGCGGCCGAGACCCTTAGTCTGGATCTGAACATCAGAAGTATGGAAAAACTTTATTCCATCTAGATGCCTCACCTCTAAATGCCCGAGTGAAGAAAGGAGAGGTCAACAACTTCCTCGAACAGCTCCACGACAAGAAAATGCACGGAAACTCTCACAGAAGTGTAAAATATCAGTCCTTGCGAATGGAGTTAACGTCTGCTTTCCTTAAATTATCCGGACTGAATTCAGACACAGAAGGTTTTATTTTCGCGTGTCAGGACGGTGTCATTTCCACCTTGGTATACCGTAGCCGCACGACAGGAAGTTTCTAGTGACAGGTGCAGAGCGTGTCATGCACATTCTGAACACCTGCGGTACATAATTACTGAAACTACAAATTCGATCCAGAAGTGCATATTGAATACTCGAGGCCTGACATCGTTCTCCTTGACAAAGAGAAACGAATCATGTTCGTAATCTTATTCTCAGCTCCGGCCAACGCCAACATCACAGTTATGGAGAAGGAAAGGGGGGAGAGGTATCGTGACCATGTGGTCACCCATCTCACGGTGGAAAACCCATTCCTACTTTAATCCCGTATTATTTACTTCCAAAAATAGTATACAAACACATTCAAAGCACGGCTGTATTCAAAGTAACTAGTGAAAAAGAAGAGTGCATCGGATCTTAGCAGTCATGACATTTATCATGAAAATTAGCTAACTGTGAGGCCCAAAGAAAAATAACCACTATTTCTGAGTGAATACACATCTTCATCTAAATTTACGCAATATTTTGACAACGTGAGGATATAAATTATATATTGTGTTACCAAATATTCTAAAAAAAAAATACTTGAAAAAGCCAGTTTTATTGGTAGCTAATCTACAGTATTATTAAATGGCGCTAGGTATGAATACTATTCTTTATCGATTTATCTGGCTCACCGTTAACGCTACGCGTAGCTCAGTAATGATTTTTAGTGGCGCAGAGCTGTCGTTTGTACGCGTAATTATTTTACTTACATATTTAATACTTAAAATATTTAATAATTTACGTCATCTATTACTTCTTCATTGGACAAGAATCTCTTCCCACTGAGCCAGACCTTCAAATCGGTAAATAGAAAGAAGTCGCACAGAACCAAGTCTGGAGAATAGGGTGGATGAGGAATCAATTCGAAGCCCAGTTCGTGTATTTTTGACACTGCGATTGTGGAGGTGTGAGTTGATGCGTTGTCGTGATGAAACAGCACTTTTTTGTGTGCCAATCGTAGCCGTTTTAATTGTGTAGCTTGGCTTTCAAACGGTCCAATAATGATACATGGTACGTTCCTGTCGTAGTTTTACCCTTCTCCAAGTAACGAATGAGGCTAATTTCTTGGGAATCCTAAAATACTGTGGCCATCACCCTTCTTAACTGAAAAAAAGTCTTCGCCTTCTTTGGCGCACTTTCACCCGGCAGTACTCACTTTCGTGCACCTTGATTTGGCGATCTTCCATAATAATATGATGAATTTTTCCAACCTATCCGATATAGTGACATCAGTTGGGCGTCTGGAGCGCGCTTCATCTTTAGTTGCGGTTCGGCCACGTTTAAATTCGTTCATCCAAAAATGAACGGTTTCTAACAAAGGAACAGACTCCCACTGAACTTCGTCTAACTCGGCTTTGATCTGCGCGGCTGTCCAATTTTTCAAATAGAAATGTTTTATCACTGCACGGAACTCTTCTTTATCCAATTTTCCGAAAACTACAGAAACGCTCACTTCAAACGTATGCCAAACGCAAACCATGCGTCGGTTTTGGCTGAAGCTTGGTGGAGGTTAGTTTGAAGAGTGCTACTTCTTGGCCATGTACTGCGAAATTCATTTTGGTGCCATCTAGCGGGAAATTTACCTTCCTTATCAAACGACCTTCATACTTCTCGACGCACTTGTGACAAAAAAAAAATAGGAGAATCAAAAAGTTTAATATACGCAGAATACGAATCTACGCGTATCAACTTTTCCTGGCTTAACTGTTTATTTATATTCAGCGCTATAAGAATTTCATTGCCTTAGGCGGCTCACCGTTGATTTTCCTAATTTTTTATTTTACCAAGTTAACTGTAATAAGTAAGAAGTAAACTAATGATAAGTGGGCATATTTTTCTAACTTGGTGCTACTCCTCTTCATAAATTTTTGTGTTCTTTTCATAGGACACCCTAGAGGCACAGCAATTAGTAATGAAAAAGATGAGTGAAATTAATTATGCGACAAACAAGGCGGAACAACCACCAGAAAGTGATGGCAACAATTCTACATTACACGCCGAAAAAGCTTCCGAAGTAAGTGATCTGTGATACGCTGGATCAATATATTATGTCTTCAGATTTTGATGGTCTTTCCATGATCAGTTAACCTCAAATTTTCATTGTGTTAAAATCGTCAACCCAATTCTGTACTAATTGCTTTTTCTACTGTTAAAACATTTAACATAAACCTCTCGATAGCGAAGAAAATCAGTATAGTACATCGGTTCTCATTTGTCTTGCTATCATAGTTCTCTACCTTACGGCCATCTAGTGCAGATTTTCCCAAACTTGCTGTGCGCAGCAAGCTGGGTCCGCCTAAAGCTGTGCGTGAGACAGAGAAAGTAGTCGACGAGAAGGTTACTCGCCGCACTGAAGAGTATGTGGACGAGGTGACGGGTGAACGTCGGTTACGAACAGTCGAATACGTCGAAAAGCTCATTGAGCGTGAGGTACCATACTATTCAAATAGCATAGATTTATGCACTGGCGTCGTTTTTTGTATGGTACACGAAAGCTTAAATTATAGTTCATGTAGTCATTTCGCGTGCTATTTTCACGTCAGGCGCACAAAACCTATTGCGTTCTAACCGGGCTTGGTAATGTTTTTAACGCCATACTGTAAATACGACCGTTTAAACCTTTTGAAAATACGCGGACTTGCGTTGGCGTTATGTTTTATTGTAGATTAGAAAGCTTCAGGAACGCTTAGAGTAAGTAGCACGAATGTGGAACAGGTCAAATAGAGGTTTAAAGGCAAATAGTTTATTTAATTAAAGTTACTTCAAAGTAAATTTATATATATATAGAAAAATCTCCTTCCTGTCAGTAATTGAGACTGATAGCCTCCTTCTCGTCAAGAAAATAATGTGTCGCTCTCTAAATCTGAAGATCGCTTATTGCAGGAATGTAACTAGTGCTGAAGAATCCTATTTTTCATATGATGTTACCCCTGCCTCTCTTTAACTTTCACACCACTTTTCTTTTGGAGCCAGTCAAAAGTTAAATTACTACTGAATTCAGGTGTACACCTGTTTCTGAATTCTTTTTTCCTGTCAATGAAATTCACAGTACTTACTTTATTTGTGTATTTATTAAATTAAGTTGAATTTTTTGTTATAAGTACAATACTGCACTAAATCTTCATCTAAAGCTAATACTACCATCGTCCGGAAGAATGACTCGCCATCCGCCAATACAAATTCTACATTATCGACCAATTAAATGATAAAATTTAGAACCTACATCTATGAGTCCATACAAAGACAATTTAGAATCAAGTGAAATATTTTCCTTTACTCAGAAAAATTACTACTCGATAAATGCATTTGTTTGATCAAAAGTTTCGAGTTGATTGGGTAATGGGTCTGAAATCTGGACACGAAGGAAATTGCATATGAGATACTTCATATATTTCACTATATTCAGTTCAATAAATTATTAAATAAAAATGAATTATTTTAAGCGATAGATACAAAACTTGAACGGGACAAATCCCTCATGCGGTTATATGCAAGACCTATGGAGGTACATATTTTTCTCACACTCGCTGTTTTTATTTCTGCTCTGAAACTTAGTTTTAAAAGAAACCGTGATTCACATTCAGACCCTGAGCTTGCATCCAGTCAGAACAATTTTGCATTGGGGTTTTTGTTTTGAATTCATAAAGATTACTTATTGTGACATAGTTTTCACCTTCATTCAGTGAGTCCGAAACTCAACCGGAAAGGATATACAATGTGTACATTGTTTCAAAGTATATTTAATTCAATTTTTTTATTTTGAGGATTAAGAACAATTTTGCCATGTTGAACAATTTCTTTATTCGGTAGATATTACAATTATGGTATCTCTTAAATCTATTCTTTGTTAAGATGGCTGGAATGAAAGAAATTGACTATCGTTACAATTTTTTGGTATTTTGGAGGTTCGATTTTGATAACAGGGGAAAAGGGAGAGCTGGTCCATACACGCAAAAGAAAACTTAAAATGCAGAGACTGCACCAAGTACCATAGTTGAAATTTTCTCGGATCATTTTTATATTCTTATTGTATGAGAAGGTTACGCGCCTAAGGTTAATTGTGTTTATTAACTTCATAACACCGTGACCATCCTGACTCTAATAATCTGTTAGATGATGTATTCACTCGGTAGATGTAAGGTAATTCTATATCACCATTGCATGCTTGAACGTTTTACTGCACAAAGTTTTGCACGAAGCATGTCAGTACCAGACCATAAATGGTATACAAAGAACTAATCTTCTTTTGTGTATGTTTTTCCAAGATTTCAATTCTTTCGTGTGGAATGCAACCTACACTGCCTTGACTCAATCATTTTATACTGGAACCTCGATTTAATTCGAGTCTCGGGCATTGCCTCGTTGACCGTGACTCCGTTCCAAGAACTTTTACGATGTAAACAGTCAGGGGGAACTGCGTAACCCCGTTGAGCTCGCGCGCCTCTCCCTCAGCCCCTCTGACCTCCCCTCCAACGAATGCGCGGCCGGTGGCAATCCTCTCACTCGGCGTCTTCGAGCCCTCATCACCGAATGCGAGGCGGCAGACATTCTAGGAAGACAATAAAGCGAGGGCAAATAAATCGAGGTTCCAATGTATTTCGACGCATCACCAACACTCTGCTTTGTTCACAATGGTATGGGCTTTCTTACTCTTCAACAAGATAATTCACATTTTGTTTTGTTTATTTGCTTAAATTAGGGAGGATTCAAGCATTATGTAAACCTTGTTGCATATTTATGTCTCTCACACTGTAAGAATCTTCGCTTCTCAATAGAAGTAAAATGAAATGCATTAAATGAAAGTTCAGACATTGTAATTTGAACTTCGATAACGTGAATAATAGGGTGCCCCTAAGAAATCAACAGTTCTGAATTTTTGAAAGGCTATTCCTCAGTTCTTTTCCTTTTGGTGGGAAAATCTTATCTCACTTTTTACTGTTTAAAAAAATCATGTAAGGTTCCCGCTTGGTCGTTTTAGGTCCAAAAAAAAATTGTTCAGATTTTGTTCAGATTTGTTTTTATTGACAATATTTATTGTAAACAGTATTAAAATTTATTGCTGCTAAGGGAAAGTACAGTCTTGAAGTAATAATATGATTTTCAAAAATTAAATTATCTACGTTAAAACCTTTGACCGAATTCATTTCAAATCGGGCAGGCAGTCCATGCTCAAGTCACAGAATCATTTGCCACTTAACTATGTTGTTTTTCAACAGGAATAAGAAGACACTTATCTTATGGATTTGACGAAAAATTTTTGTTGACAAAGTTATGAGTATTTGAATTTAAAAAGTTGAAAACGCGGATTATCCAAAAATGGATAAAATTTTTTTAAAAAGTATGATATTTTCAAAGATAATGTAGGTATTTACCTTTTTCTTTCCGATTCTGATAGAATTTCTTGTCCTCTTTCGAAATCTATTAGAAAATTTTGTAAAAGTTCAAAATTGACAAAATGGCGACGGTTTTTCTGAAAATATTCAAAGTCAATTTACTGAAAAATCTCACCGTCTTTTTATCCATGATTTTTTTTCTAGATTTGTCCTAATGTAAGAAGTATATTTCATGATAGTCTGTCCTGTGCCCGTGTCTTGGAGTGAACACAGATTTTTTTTTGTCTGAAGAACGTAAATTCATGTTTTTTGCCAAAACGACACAAGATACAAAAAAAAAATCGAGCAAACAAACTTGTTTCAAAATTGATAAGATTTATTATTGAGCCACGAGCACATGTAATGGTCCAGAGAATATTTTTATGTTTTTAAAAAGAGCTGTACCTGAAGGTAAAGCGTTCTCGTTATTTAAACGAGCGAGTGCAAGGGCAACAGTATAACTAAATATATTCGTAGTTAAGCTTATATAGCTAGGTTTACCCATCCATGAGGTGGGGCGTTAATGGCCTCGTCACACCCCACTGTATTTAGTCCCCTAAATGCTTTATTTCTGAGATCACAAGTTTTGCTTATAATTAGAAAAACAAACTATTCGGTTCTTTGACAATGGTTCCTCGGTAGGTGCGCTCATATATGTTACTACATGTGGAACTGCATCGCTATTTACTTTAGTTTTTACACAGAAAAGGCATATTTTTTAAGGCATACATGATTTTATCAGATGGACTATTCCACATCTATAGAGTAGATAAAATGCAGTTAAGGTTACATTTGCAGTAATTATTTTATGCAATGAGTAAGAGTTTGGTAGTTGTTGGTCAATATTGCGTGAGTGAAATTTACATTCTGCTCCGGTGATTAACGTTGCTCGGTTTATCTTGATCGTTTTGGATTCATGAGGACATAACGCATCAATTTCTAATTCACTAGTGGGTATTATAATGTATCCATCCCTTACGAAGATTAATGTTTCCTTGTTCAATAGGTAGGGTAATCTATTACATTTAATTTCTGCATCGCGTTCAAGTAAAGGAGAATCGCAACCGTCTGTATCTATTATTTTGTAACTAGGTTGTTCCCTTTTGCTTATTCTATAGTCATCAATTTGTTTACATTCACTTAATAATCTTATGTCAGTAGGTGAAAACGAATGTTGATAGCTTATAAGGTATTCATGATCGGGTATAATTGCTAAAAAGGTTTCATGCATGCGTTCAGATAGGGGTATGATTCGTTTGATTATACCTTCTTCCTTCTCTAAGACCGGTATTTTGATGATGTAAGTGAATAATCCTTGGACGATGGCTACTTGAATGTTACTGATGTCAATTATATGCTGATAATTATCTTTGGTATTATCAAAATGGTACCTTGTCCTGTGTTCTGTCTCGAATGTGTCGATTGTGTCTCTTAATATTCTGGGTGTCAATATTTGTAGGTGTAGAATGCCGTGTTTTCCGTCGTTGATAGCGTTTATGGCTATATCTATGTCCTAGTTTAATTCGTCCATTAGTAAAGCCCCCATAACCAATGTGTTATTTATAAAATTACTTTTCCTATTGTTATTAATGCTTTTTGTTAGTCTACGTGCAGTTTCCACCTCTTCATTCAATCAGTTGGTCAGTCCTTTATAATTTGCAGTCGAAGAATTCAGCAAGGATTTCAATATTCTGGTGTGGTTAGTTAGAGCTATTTCAATGTTTTTTTATCCGTATATAATTTATCGAACTCGTTATTTATATAATCTAAGTCATTGTTACTCAGAGTACAACGAGTGTCTTTAGTATATCTCCTTCAAAATTAGCTAGCCCTCTTTCAGGTCTATTGGTCTTCTCAAGTGGTTTACTAAGGATGTCTTTCTTATGCAGTAATCTCTTCAGACGTAGCTCTATCATGTTTATTTTATGGGCTTCATTGCAATCACAATTGCAGACTTGACCGGCCAATTGTATGGTTTTCCTTCTGCTATAGAGTCACTCTTGAGCTAATTCGTCTTTGCAGTGATTAATTAGTTTAACTAGATCGTCGGATTCGTATATTCCTTATGGTAACACTATGCGTGAGTCTTGCATTCTTTTGTACTTTTCTTTTCATACTTGTATTTTTTCTTTGACATTTTTGAGGTATTTCTCGTGTCTGTTTTTCCAGAGCTGTATCAGGTCGTCGTATCGCAAACTGGGTGTAGCCGCCAATGAGGATGGCAAATTAGCGACATTTCTGCCAAATGCTGCTTGGAAGGGTGATATTCCAATTCTTTTATGTTTGGTGGTATTGTTGGCGAAAGTGATAATTTTTATTACTTTATCCCATTCGTTTCGCGTGTCCTCTAAGCATGTCTTGATTAGATCTTTGAGCGTGGAGTGTGCTCATTCTAGGCTACCGTTACTCTATGGGTAGCCTAGAATATATCCATAGCTATCTTGTCATTAGGGTCGACTGGTGTGTCTGGTATAATAGCCTTGGCTCTCCTTTTTATTCTGGTTGTCTTTTGCAGGTGACATACTGGGCATTTCTTCACAAACTCTATCACGTCATTTTCCATTTCATTCCATTCGTCTAATTGTCTTGCTTTATCTATCTTTTTTTTCACCGAAGTGCTGGTTCATTATAGAGCCATGTGCTTATTGTTTTATGTCCTTTTTCCCTGCTGCTGTTAATTCAGATTGTGGTGAATAACAAACGTGAAAGTTGAGAGTTTCTTCCTGATTGCTTAAGAAGTTGAGTAATGTTTCTAAACGAATCTTTTCTGTATCCTTTTCCATATCTTTCCTCCTGCGTTAGGCTTTTTTATGACTGGTGAGAGTTCTGTTAGTCACCCAACGTAAGTATGCTTGAAATAGATTTCTGTCGTGGAAGGACCTTGTTCCCTTACTGGCGGAACTCTGTCGATGTCTCGTTTTTCGTTAGAATGAGAGGTTTCTGGTTTTGCATCGTTTTGTGTCTTATCAGGATTCTCTTGTTCTAGTGCAGGTAGAGTGTTGAGATCTTCTCTTCTGGACTCAGGAATTTCTTCTATGTCAGGCAGAAGGTTTTCTAGATCTTCAGTATTTATTCCGTTGAGATCCATAGCTACTTGTAGGGTATTTTCTTTTTTTTTCAAGGGAAATAGTCGTGAGAGATAGTCCGCGACCTTATTTGCTTTTCCTTTGTTGTACTCCATTCGTTTATAAGTGAAATCTTTTAATCGCAATCGCCAGCATAAGAGTCTTGAAGTTGGGTTTTTTACATTGTGTAGGCATTTGAGTGCCTGGTGGTCTGTCTGTATGATGAATATTCTCCCCAAGAGATACTGACGAAGACGTTGGGTTGCCCATACAATTGCTAATAAATCTTTTTCTGTGGTGGAATAGTTTTGTTCTGACCCATTGAGGGTTCGTGATATGAAGTAGCAAGGATGTCCTTCTTGTGAGAGTACTGCTCCTAGTCCGACATTTGAAGCGTCAGTGGTCAACGTGAATTCTTTGTTGTAGTCCGAGAATCTTAATATGGGTGCTTTGCAGAATAATTCTTTTAGTTGTTCAAAGGCTTTGGTATGCTTACTCGTCCAAGAAAATTGATTTTTTTTTGTTAACTCTTTTAACGGTTTAGCTATGTGGGAGAAGTTTTTGATGATTTTACGGTAATATCCAGCTAACCCTAAAAATGATTATATTTCAGTGACGTTTTTTGGTGGTTTGAAATCTCTCTCTGCGTGTATTTTAGTATGGTTGGGTTTCACTCCTTAAGCTGTTATTTGATGTCCAAGGTATTTCAATTCTGGTCGTAAATATACACACTTATCAGGTTGTAATTTCAACCCTGTCTGATGTAGTCGCTCTAACAGGATTTTTAGATTGTTGTTATGTTCTTGCAGTGTGCTGCCAAAAACGACGATGTCTTCTAAGTAAACAAATCAATGCTTCTTTACGAATCCTCTCAATGCATTGTCCATCATGCGTTGAAAGGTAACGGGTGCATTTTTTAGTCTAAAGGACATTCTGTCAATTCAAAATGTCCATTGGGTGTGGAGAAAGCTATGTATTTTATAGAGTTGTCAGCCATAGGAATTTGATGAAACCCACTGCTCAAATCAAATGCAGAGAAGAACTTAGCTTCGCCCAAGTGGTCGAGTATATCGTCGATGACAGGCAAGAGATATGCATCTTGGTCGGTGTATTCATTAATCTTGAGGAAGTCTATGACTATTCGCCATTTCTTTTTCCGTGAAGCGTCTGCTTTTTTAGACAAGACCCATATAGGTGAATTAAAAGGACTGCTGCTTGGTCTTGTAACACCTTTATTGTATAAATCATTCATTTGTCTTTCTACTTCTTCTCTTCAACATTCAGATGGTCTGTGAGATTTAATGTCAAAGATTTTTCCTGTTTTCAGTACGATTTTATCTTCAGTCAGAGTATGTAGTACACGGTAATGGATGTTTATCTAAGGTATAAACGTTACTATATAATGAAATAATTTTCCATATTTTGCCCGCTACTTGATCTTCTACATGATCTAGTCTTGTTTTTGGCTATAAGTTCTTTATTCGACTTCCATTGGATCGTTGCACTAAGCTTATTTGTTCTTCCGAGATTTTAGTAATTCTTTCAATGAGGGTATAGATTGGTAACTTTATTTGTAAAGGTTGTTTGCTATAGTTGTTGAAGGGTAAAGTTATGGTGCCTGCTTGTATTCGATATATTCCGTCGGGGTTGTAATCATTGTCTTCTATCCAAACGTCCTGGTCTTCTACAGGTGTTGCTATATTTATTCTGTTTATCTGTGCTAAGTGTGGAGATTTGTATTCGCCGTCATCAATAAATGGTATCTTTTTGTTTTCTATAATGAGGTTATTAGGTATAATTGCATACCTGTCGTACCTGCGGAAGAATGGTAATCCGTTATTTCCATCTTCTGGCAATGGGAAGTCATTATCGACTATGTGGAATAAATATTTTTTGTCGAAATATTCAAGTGTATTACTTCGCTGGACAGGTGTGTATTTTTCCCCATGATAAAGGCTTCTTTCATTGTTATGCGTGATCTTTAATTGGTATGGAGTTTCTTTTTATCAGGTTAATAGAGAAACCTGAATCGATTAGAAGTCGGTGAGGTGTTCCATCGTATTTTCTGCCAGGGACTGATTGTAATCGTCCATGGACTGTTAATATTCTGCTGAATCCTCGTACTGATGTTGATCGTTCATTTCTTCTTCTGTCATTTGTTCGAAATAGATTGTCTCCCATATTCCTGTATGCTTCTTACTTGAGGGAGTCTGCTGGCATATTGGCCCGTGGAAAAATGTATATTCCTTGCGTAACATTGGGCTGCGAAGTGCCCTGGTTTGCCGCATTTGTGGCAGGTTTGTCCACTTTTGTCGAAGGGTGGCCGTGCAGAGGCTTGTGTATTTGGTGGCCCAGTAGTAGTGGCATTCTGTCTTGGCATGAATTGTTTCACGGGTAATGATGCGTTGGGACGCATAGGTAATCTAAGCGATGTGCTATTACGCGTGTGGATAGTTGGTTGAGCTTCTTTTAGCCACATTTCCTTTTCTATGGCGTTTTTCTGTGCTTCTACAAGGTCACTAGGCTTTTGTGCTTTCACCTGTAACCCTATCTCTTGACTTAAATTGAGAAGGTATTTTTTCATACATTTTTCTTCTTCTATGTTTATTGCAAAACGTCGTTTTGTTGGTCCGTCGTGGGAGGATTGTACTGCATATTCGAGTTCGTTAACTATTTGTCTGTAGCGCACGTTAAAGTTTTGGATTGTTTCTGTTGGTCCCTGTGTGGAGCTATCAATTTTGCTGCATAAGGCACTAACGAAACCCGATTGCTTTAAATTGGAACGTAGCGTGTCATAAAGTTTGTTAAAATCACGGATACGTGTATATCTAATGCATTTTTCTGCCTCGTGTGTAATTTTTTCTGCTCATATGAAATCTAACAGTAGATCGAGTTGTGAGCATTTTTTGTTTTTTCTTTCTACAGTTTTTATAAGACTTCAACTCCCATATCATCATTTCCATTTAGTGGCCTAATAGTACGGATAATATCTTTAACAAGAATGCTATTTATTACTTGATTTCTTTGGCCCGGGGAGTAATTAGTGTCTCCATTCACTGCCTGTCTGGGGCATGTTATCTCACTGTTGGCATTTGTCGGTAGTGCAGGTGGTAAGATAGGTGGTGATAGATAGTGATAATCTTCTTCGTCATCGGAATCATCAGTGTATGTATCAGCAGGGCCCTCTAATGACTCTCGTTTTCGAAATGTTGATAATGAGCGTGATTGTGATTCTCGCCTGTGATCGTCGTAATTAGGTGTCTTGATTGCGTTTCCTAATAGCTTCTGCTGGAATTTCGTCGTATGTAACAGTTTGTTTTTTTTCCGTATCATCACGTGTACCTTCTTTATCAGTTTCGACATTGAATCTTAGTCCTGCTGCTTGTCCTAATCGTCCTATTTCTTGTATCCTATTTTCGTTTTCCTTTGCCAATACTCATATGTTGAGTTCTATACTGGTTAGTTTTGTCATAATGTTTTGCAGCATTTGTTCCGTGCTGGTAGAAATGGGTGAATTTGCTGGAGACATATTCGGTGCAATGATGAAAGGGTTTTCTGTTGTAGGATATTCGTCACTTTGAGTATTCTCAGTCAGTGAGCCGTAAATCCCTAAGTTGTCTCTATAAGTTTTGAACGCCAGTGTGCTTATTAAATATTTTGTTCGTTTGACGGGTGTTCTGTCGCGATACGCGTTACGAAGTGTGTGTTTTATTTAACTCTTCATTTGCGGGATCGTGCTGCAACAATGCCTCAAGGTTAATTCAGAGTAGTTTCGTAGGTTTCTTAACGATGGCAGTTCTCTGGAGCACCAGGAGTATACCAACGCCTAATTGAGCATTTCGAATTCTACCTTACCCCAAAGGTGACCGTGCAACTTATCTTAAAAGGACTTACACTCACGAGTGCTTTTACAAAGTTCTATCTTATTACACTGGAACCCCGGCTTAGGAACCCCAGGTTTATGAATTCCCAGAACTGCTGTCCCACGCAGTTTCTCAGTTCGCGGGGCAGAGACGGTGTTCAACCAAGCGTGAAACACCAGCAACGTATAGAGAAAGGCGCAGTGCGTGGGTACTCACGTTCGGAGATTGCGTAATATTAGGAAATGGTTCAGACGTCCCTGATTGTTTATGGTTTGGAGAACCCCGAGATAGAACGAAGGCCATTGAGGGTACCCCGTCAGGGTCTCTATAGTGGGGTTCCAGTGTATCTAAAAAAGATGCTTACTGGTTTCTTGATGCGTAGGAACCGGTACTGCTGTCATCAACTGGCTGGTTTTGGAGACCGTAGACTCTGCTTCCGATTGGTAACAAGCAGTGTGTGGCGCTGCGCTGAATCCGTGCTTGTTATCTTGATGGGCCCAATTTTCCATTGAATTTTGAGGATGAATAATCGTTCGTCGTGTGGAGATCTGCTACTGGATTATTCTTCCTACTTCTTCGGCTGTGGGGCTATGCCGTAGCAATAGTCCGGAGTTATTGTTTTGCAGAACCGTAGTTCTGTTTTCTTCAAAGTATTCTCTTCAGGTTCTTTTAATATCGAAGATAGTACAAGTTTGACTTTGCTTGGCAACCGTAAAAGCCTAGTCGTTTTGCCACTATCCTGGGAGGATCGCCAAAAATGTAATGGTCCAGAGAATGTTTTTATGTCTTTCAAAAAAGTTGTACCTGAAGGTACAGCATTTTCTATAGTTAAACGTCGAAAACAAGGGAAACAGTTTAACTAACTAAATATATTCGTAGTCAAAGTTTTATAGCTAGGCTTACCTATTCTTTAGGTGGGGCGTTAATGGCCTCGTCTCACACAAATAAGGAAGATATTTTAATGAAATGATGTTGAAAATAACCCTAGAAAAAACAGCAGAGTCCGAGAAATATGAAGATTGGAGAATAGGCCTGGCCACCATGTCATGTCTTCATCACAACCCACTACGAGAATAAGTCAAATATGAAACTTTTTGCATTTTTAATAATAATATGACACGAGAAGTCATAAAAACTCGGCTTCATAAATTTTTGCACAATTTTTTATTTTGCTCAAACAAATGTAGTACTCTTCTGAAAACCAAAACATCTATAAATATTATATCTTAGTATCAATTTTTAAATAGGTCGCAACGGTCTGAAGCCGCTTCAATTGTGCATTTTTGGGCTTTTTTAAATTTATGAACTAAATTTGTCGCCATGTAGGTATACTTTTTTTAAGTCTTATCTTTATTTTATTTTATTTCATAGAATTTCGGGTTAATTTTTCAATAAAATTTAAGCAGTTAAAAGGAATGAAACAATTTTTTGTTACAATTTCTATGTTATAGAAATCAAAAACTGGGAAATTTTTTTTTTTTTTGCCTAAAAGCATCTAGTGGAAACCTTACGTATTTTTTTTAATAAAGTAAAAAGTAGGAAATGATTTTTTCACTAAAAAGGAGAAAAATGAGGTGTAGCGTTTGAAAAATTCAAAAATGTTGATCCCTAATTGGGATCTGAAATACAGCGATACGCCAACTGGTAGACAAATGCAGTACTAAAATAACGGGGTAGTTTTACTCCATCTATTTGTATTTAATAATAAAAATCATTATTTTATCAATATTTCATTCAATTTTAGGCAATAAAAATAATCAGAAATTTAAGTAGCACCAAAAGACAGGTTTGGATTCGTGTATTTGGGCCTCATAAAGTGGAAAAAAAGCTTTTCCTTATTATTTTCATTGGACACATTGTCTTCGAAAAATAATGATTTTCTAACTGGATAGCACTATTTTCTTTTACTTCAATATACTAATACCTTTGAGGAACAATTTGAAATAGGTTATAACCAATTTATATCCCAATGATGAATTATTATCAATTATCGTAGAACACATAACCTAAAATTGCGTCAGGTCCTGTTTATCACTCATGTATTATTTTCAGTAAAATCTAAATTTTTTCGGCTTGAGGTGTATTTATGTGAATAGTGTACTAAAATGCACTTACGAATAGAAAAGTGTCCATTTCTGTCCAATGTATGTAAAAATGAAAATTGTCCAATGTATGTTGAGTAAAAATTAGAAGGAAACCACTTTTTTACGTCATGAGATAAAAATACAGCACGTATCACTATTTTGACCCATGTTATCACATTTCTCATTGCTTGTTGATTCAAATTGCTTTAAATAATAAAAAACAAACCATTTTTTACGAAAATAATGCATTCAATGAAGATTCATTCAATTTATAATTGGCATTTGTCCTAAACTTCTAGCGTGTCCAACGTGCAAAATTTTTTCCCCCCTTCTAAAAATGTCTACTTTAACAATTTTTGCGGATGCTGAAACACATTTCTTCAAAATAATTGCGAAATAAATTAAAAACCCTTGGCATCACATGTATTAGAGGTAAAGTGATCCCGTTGTTGCCGCCATATTGCCCGTCACGTGACGTTGTGACGTCATAATTTCAGATCCCATTATGGGCATCCTAGTGGGTGACTTGATGGGGAATTGACTGTGTGCAATTAAGTGTAAAAAATTTCAGAAATTTCAAACAGTGCAGTTTTCTGGAAGTGACAAGAAACTGAGAGTCAAAAATTCTTACGTAATACTTGAACGTTTCATGAATCGAATTAACCAGCCGTATCCGACTCCTAGCAGATTTCTAAATATATACGTACCACATGGCGGTACCAAAAATATCCGCGAAACAGCGCTGGCATTTTGTCTCGACAGCGCCAGTTTAACATGATCTCTTATGGGATAATGATGTTATTTGTTGTTAAAGTGACCAATTTATAATATTCAAGTGATGGTGCGTGTTAACAATTGAATATTTGTATGTCGTGGAAGTTTTTGTGAATTAAAAATGGGTAGAAGCCACTGTATAGTACCGAATTGTGTTTCGAGGTACAATGTCCCAAACTAAGAAAAATGTCATCATTTTTCCATACCATCCGAAGCAGATAGATTGTTAGATTGAGAAAAGGTGATTCCGAGGATAGATTATGTTTTAAAACCTCGAATGCTAGTGTGTTAAAAACATTTTCTACACAAGAATATAATTTGGGGAAGCGAAGTGAAGGATGCTGCTGGCAATGTTATGGTATCGGTATGTATTGTTTACCTTTTTAAATTTAAAAAAAAATAAAAGAAATTTACAAGAAAATAAATATTCACAGTTCATATTAAGAAAATAAAATTTATCACATGACGTAAATCAAAAATGATTCATATGAAAATTATTCTTACAAGCAAACGTGTATGTAGCGTATGATAGGCCGAATTTATTTCAAATCGGACAGACAGACTCAAGTCACAGAATCATTTGCTAGTTATATATGTTGTTTTTCAAGTCTCACTGATTTGACGAAAAAATTTTGTCAACAAAATTATGAGTATTTGAATTTTAAAAATGGAAAACGTGGATTATCAAGAAATGGGCAAAATTTTCGTTAAAAGTGTGATATTCTCGAGGCTAATATTTTTTTCATGATAGTCTGTTTTTTAATGACACCGTACAATTTTTTTTAAGAACAAATAAATTTCAAAGGATCTTATACATATTTTTTGCAGAAAACTCTTGTGCAGAATGTTCTAGCAAACTCTTGGTCGTTTTGTTGTTATTTAACATTTTTCAATAAAAAACGCCTCATCTCTTCAAGTTATGAAAATTTTACTATTGTTTTTTCAGAATCACTTAGAGAATTGTTATACGCTCAAGTTTGGTTTAACATATATATTGATTCGATTAATAATTTACGAAAAAAATAGTAAAATAGCGTTTCAATAAAACGCCGTTTCTATATATATTTTTTAACGTTGCACAATTGCCTTTTTTTTAATCATGTAGTACTCACTGAGACGAAGATAATTTGTTTTGAAAATTTTTCAATTAGACTATTACTTTAGCTTTTCCAAAGTTTGAAATAAATACAAACTTTTCTGGTCTGTGTACGCCTTTGTGTACCTGTGTGTGAGGGCTTGAGTCCCCAAATTTCTCACTTCACTCGAACCCCCGCTCGACCCCGCTGTCACGAAGATGCAACTAACACTTTTGCACGCCCAGGTATCAATTCTGTTTTTGTGTGATTAATGTGATTCTTCAGTTATAATATTGTTGTAAATAGTATAGCACTTTCATTATTGTTATTTATTAACAATAAGTGTTATGTAAAAATTAATTTTTAATAAACTTTAAATAAATTTAAAAAACCATTATGTCTATTATTTTATTTTTTATTATTAACTATAAATTATTTTTTACTTATTTCAATTAATTTTTTAACTATTTTTCCATATTATTTAAAATTAATAACATTATTATCAATTGTTAATAATTTAATTTTTATAATACTTTGACACTGTATGAAAACTATAACGGATTGGCTAACGCCACGTAAAAAACCTTGCCCCTAAATAAAAGTTTAGAAAAATACGGGTCACGTGCAAAATATAAGGTGCGCGAACTTCAAAGGCAATGGCACAGTGTTCCTGAATGGGTTCAAAGTTTACTGAAATCTACGACAAAAACGGAAAACGTAGTTATGTTCGCTATCGCATTCTCAAAAAAATATATGTTTTGACCAAAATCGTATCTGATTTTTTTCTCGAGATATTGGTATATGCAAATTTTTGAAATTTTAAAATTATAAAATTCAGAAAAAATTTTTATTAAATTATATATTTTTATTTTATTCCTAATTTATTAAAAACTATTTTTATAGAAGTTTAGAAATAATAAATCATTCTTCAAATTCGATAAAAATGATTAAAGATTAATAAACATTTATTTTTGAAATCGACAAAAGCCTATATATATAATTAAAAAATTGGTCAAACAAGCACCGCAGAGTTCCCCTGGGAGCGACTGTCATCCATGAAAATGACACCGGCTCCCAGCAGAACCGCGGTAAATCACACCCATGGCCACG
>JAUMHM010000005.1:51092248-51105299 GCA_032362435.1 Melikaiella ostensackeni
CATATATTTTTGGTTTGAACTAGATTTTAATAGCCCCCGTTACTGTGACGACCAGACCCGAGGCTGGCACAGTAACGGGAGATGAGTGTATTGTAATGCATGTTTACTTATAACTAGTTTCTAAGAAATTAAAAATTTGAACGGAAAGTCAGACAAGTAAAAAATGGTCATTTTTCAAATTTCAATCTGATTGGAATTTTTCCCCTAAATTTTTTTATTTTAGTTTTTCCTCTGCCCCCCCCTCCCGCCCCGCCTACTCCTTCACTAACTTTGGTTGTGAAGAAACTATATATATTTTAACAATAAGAAATTGTTGAAATAATGTAGAAAGAAACAAATAATTTGACTTTCAATATTCAATAAATAAGTCCTATCATTAGGAAATGCTATCTTCGAAGAAATTCTGGAGAAAACATATTGCTAAATAAATCAAAATTGTTTATAGAATAGAATAATTATCAAAAAATCAAAGTGTGTAGGCTTATCGAAAATATGTGGTCTATGTTCACTGAATTTCGGTGCGGTTCACTGAATTAGCGATATCTTTCGTTAACATATTCATTTTGAAAAATCTCCGGTGTACCTTCGACCGTTCGCATGCCCATTTAATTCGAAGCTATTTCAGCCTCGCTCGCCGATAAATTTAACTGCGCACACTCGCATGCACCTACGCGCGATTGCAATACGTGATCACACAGAGGAGAAAGTTTGTTGATACGGCTAGTGTTACGATTACGGATAATCACACAAGCGTCAGGATGGCCGAGCGGTCTAAGGCGCTGCGTTCAGGTCGCAGTCCACCTAGTGGGCGTGGGTTCGAATCCCACTTCTGACAAATTTTTTATACTCTTCACTTATTTATATTAATAATGTTTTCCAGTTAACTAAATTAAAACTTGAACCGTTAAAAAACTGGAAATAAAATTTTTGTTTATTTCTTAATTGAAAATTAGATTTTTAATCACCGTCTAAAGTTGAGAAAACCTGCGCCTGTAAAATCAAAAAAAAAGGTACTTATGCCCTTTTTCCATGTTACCCTTCAAAAGACCCTTTTGATAATACAATTAGGTTCAACATAAGTGTATTTTTGAAGTTGTAACATGCGGATTGCGAATGCAAGGATTGCGCAGTGTCCTTACACTTGGGCTGCTTAATTTAAGCAATTATTGAAAATCTGATCTACATCAGACGAGTTATCAGCCCTTCGTACAATATGTTTTCAATTCATTTTGAGAGGAAAAACTCTGTCTGTCTTACAGAATATGGTGACAGCATACCTGTTTCCTGTAGATTACACAGAAGATCATGTATAAGATTACCTGATGGCGTTCTGTACGTTCTGAATGTTATTTAGTTAAAAATAATGAATTAATAAGCAAAAACGAAGATATAATATTGAACCAATTTTCAGTAAAAACTAACTGATTTTCAGTCAGATTTCACTAACGAAATTAGTAAAAAAGTGTAGTTTGTTATCTAACTGAAGAATCAATTAAATTAATTTCATTAAAGTCTTAGTAAGCTTTTTTTACTACGAATTAGTGACATTTTACTCTAATTTTACTAGGAATCAGCCATAAATGGCACTAAACATTGGTTGAAAACGAATTTAGATTTGGAGAGAAATTCCGTCAGAAATTCCTGTGAGATTGATAGAAAATTCCAGTACATTCATCAGAACCTCTCATGTCAACGTTTCTTGAAAATAAAATACGATTCTTTTAAAATTAGCGAATTTTTATTCTCCGTGCGTTAATTAGTAAAACAGTAAAAGCAGTCAAATCTACTCTCTATATATGAATAAGTAAGAACTGAGCCACTAATTTACTTCCGTAAAAATTTGTACTAATTATTAGTTTTATTTCACTATTTCTTTTTTTCCAGTAAAATTTTTAGTTAAAAATGACTAATAACTTATCAAAAATATTACTGAAGCGAAATAATCACTCACTTTGTCTTAAAGTTAATCTATAATTCTGGCAAATTTTTTCCCCCATTTTTGCACTTAGAGAAAAGTGGTGGAGTGGACAGTTTTGAACAAAACTTGTTTAAAGAAATTAGATTTTTTTTTGCTAAATCCAAATGTATGATTATGTTAAATGTGGTTCACTGAATCAATAGAGAAATTGACATCTCAAAAATATCAAACTTATTATAAATGTCTTCTATAAAATTTAACTTTATTTATTTAAATTTAAACACTATTCTCAGAAAAAACAAAAGCTAAAGTTAACATCGATTCCAGGTGAAAGATTCGCTACAACAAAAATTAACCTTGCCTGTTGAGCTTCACATGAAGCTGAGATAATTTCGTAATTTTAAACATGATGGGTAATCTTTGGTCTGCTTTCGCCTCAATTTATATTCAAAAAGTGGCAGAGTTGCGATGCCAGCGCTTTCTACCGTCATTTGAGTTCATTAAATTGGATCAAAATGGCGATTCCCAGCTGTCAGTTGTTTTTTTCTAAGTGGTTTAAAATGAGTTCTAGTGCCTTTACAATAATCTAATCTATTTCAGATGAGATTAATAAACAAGAACAATGTTTTATTTGTGTTTTTTGTTAGCGATTTTAATTTCTATCTTAATTTGCTCACTTCAGCGTGACGTTGTTAGATGACGTCAGAATTAGTCTCCTAACCTCTGTGAAACTTCGCCGAAATCCGATCAATTTTTAACCATTCCAAAATTTATCTGCAAGACATTTTAACTTGTGTTTTTCTGTATTTGTTTAAAATACTTCACAGTCTATGCAAAATAAGGTGAAGGTTAAAATTATTTCTGCAAGTAAATTCTTTACGGAGAGGTTTCTTGGCCTAATAAGAAAAGAATGGTGAGAGACAATTAAAAAAAACACAGGATTTAAAGTTTAAACGTAAAACTTATCGCAGACTTAGCGAATCCTCATAACATAGAAATTTAATCCTCTAAAAATTGTTACGAGATTTATGAAAAAATATATTTGATAAATACTAAATTTCTCGTGATTGAAAGCGCTCGTCAGAGAATGTTGTAACTCATGTTTTTTTAGAGGTGAGACGAAAGTGATGGCAAACTACCGTTTTGAACTTTCAACATTAGCTGGAGTATGTTGCATAGACACTATAATGGAGGAAAAGGTTGAATGTCATAAACATTAGAGTAGAAGGTCGAAATGTCCATCTGATGTTTAATGTTATAGCGCTTAAAATTCTAAACGTCAGTTTGAAAGGAGTGAAAATTTGTTTAAGATATCTAAAATTGTATTTCTGCTAAGAGAAAAAATTGCCTTGGAATAAATCTTTCTCTAGCAGACATAAACTTTTAAGAACACCACCTCAACATTTTTATTCGGAGTGGCTAACGCCACGTGAACAACATGTCCCCAAATAAAAGTTCAGAAAAATACGGGTCACGTACAAAATATAACGTGCACGAACTTTAAAGGCAATGGGCACGGCCTAAACTTTGATAAGTATATATAATGAATTTCGACGTATTAAATTTAACTCTGAAACTTTTTAGGAATTGTGTGCAAGCGTATTTAGATGACAGGGCAGACTGTGTGCCTGTGTACACGAAATTACAATACATACATAACCTATAAGCGTACTTCTTGTCGCGAATTTCAAACATTTTTTCTTATACATTGTTTCAAATAATTAAAATAATTAAATAGTGTGTTTGGTGTTCACAATGAAGTTTATTCAAAATAGTGTTATGTATAAAATATTGTCATATATAAAATATTTCTGTATAAAGATGAACATCACGGCTAAATACATAGAAGCAGATAAACATAAACTTGCCATAACGTACACTTCTATAGTGCACTGTGACTAAGAACTAATTACGTTACAAAAATTAAACGTAATTAATAATGCTAATAATCAAATATAATTGCAAAAATATTATGTATCTTATTTACACTTACCTGATTTACAGTTTCACAGTGAATGATTATTGAATTATATGATTTGATTATTGACAGTGAATGGTTATCAAAGTACCATACGTATCTGCCTACCATGACATTAAATTAATTACTGACATCAGCTTTAAATTTAATTTTTGGTCAATGTTTGAAATTCACGCCAAGAAGTACGCATATAATTTCTGAACGTATTGTAATTTCGTGTACACAGACACACAGTCCGCCCTGTCATCTACTTACGCTTTCACACAAACTCCTAAAAGGCTTCAGAGTTAAAATTGATGCGTTGAAAATCACAACATTTTTAGCCAATTTCTCTCCTTTGGCTTATTTCTCAAAAGCTGATACATTTTTTAAAGTTTAGCCCGTGCCCCTCGCCTTTGAAGTTCGGGCACGTTATATTTAGCACGTGAGCCGTATTTTTCTGAACTTTTATTTGGGGGCACGTTTTTCACGTGGCGTTAGCCTCAGCCAAACTATAATGTATTTAAATTTTTTTTCTATCCCTATCACTATTCCCTCATACTTTTTCCCCTAAAAATTATTATTAAAAGTCTGTGAATCTATTGTAATAGATTTACAATTGATTTTTTTAATAAAAAGTAACATTTTTTAAAATTATTTGCATTATTTTCCCACAAGAGATCATGTTAAACTGTCAAGACAAAATACCAGCGCTCTCTGACGGATATTTTCGGAACCTTCAAGTGGTAGGCATATATTTACGGATGCTTTCCATGCGAAAGCTTAGGATTCGGATAGGGCTGGAATTAACAATAAGTTACCCTTAAGTTTTGGTTGCGGTAATAGTACTATATATTGTGCGACAAGGGAGAGAAGAAAGCGTCGAGTGCAAAGTTTGTTACAGCCTTTCTTCACTCAGGTAGCATCACACAAGTTAATTCGCCTCTCTGCCATGAAGCACACGATACTTTTTATAACATTCATAGTTGTCCACTGTTGATTGTTATCTATAGTATTTTCATTTGTACAACTACAAAGTTTTCTTATACGTGTACGTATACGTATACGGAAACTGCATTTTTGTTATGACTTATACCTGTAGAATGAACGCAAAATCGCCGATTTCAAGGTAATGGAAGAAAAGACCATGGCGCATGCGCAGAAGAAATATATTTTTTCCCAAGGGAGCGTAAACATCTCATATCGAACTGCGCATGCGCTATGATTTATTTCTTGTGTTTGCCTGAAATCGGATATTTTGTGTCCGCTCGCGCTCTACAGTCATGCAAAATCGCACATTTCATGCAGGTGTTATAAAACTAATATTTTTACGATCAAGACCAAATCATAAAAAGTTGAACAATTATATACCTGTTGTTTCTTATTCCATTTCTCCTTCTATGCATATGTGACCGTCCACGAAGAAAGGGACCTAACTCTCAAAAAATCGATTTTTAGTTTTTTTACACCAATCGATAGTTTTTGAGTTGCTCTCTCATGATGAACACAAAATTATTATTTTATCTGCAAAATTCGAATTCTTATTTAACTGCAAAGTGAGGCAAAGTTTCTTGGTAGATTTTTTCATTGTGTTTTGCGTTTCTGAAGAGTATGTCAGAAAGAGTAGGTCACATTGACAATATTACTTATTTTGTATGGTATCACTGAATGAACCCAAAAGCAATTTCACAGAAGATAGGCAAATAATGCTAACAACTATCACTTTTGCTGAGTTAGGTTTGGCAAGAGATGTTGTATAGCAACCTTTTGTACTCTCCGAGATCCGAAAGTGCTAATAAATCTCGGTTCGATCATTTTTTGCAGTAGTTCGAATAATTTTCGCTATAAGTATATAAAAAGTTTGGAAATCTTAGTGACTTATTCTTGCATAGCTTCCCCTAATCTGAACAGCTGATACAAAGCAATGTCACTTTTTGAAAATTCTTATTTATTATTTAAATTTATGTACATCGATGATCAAAATTTAAAGTTGAAATTTGTGTATTTGTAGTTTCTATTTTATATCTGAACTCTCAGAAATTTACAGAAAGTTTGATAATTTGATCTTGAATATCTAACCAATATCATACAAAACCTCCATAAATAAGTTTGGAATTTTGTCAATTTAAATAGGGAAAGACATTATTTTTTTTTTCAATAATAAATTAACTAATGTTTACATTGGTGAAAGAAAATGTGGTCTAAATACTTTATTTTGGCGAAAGTTGAAAAATAAATTAGTAATATTTTAAATATTACAAAAACTTTCAGTTGTTGAATCGCTTTGTACGAATCAGAGAAGAAAAGTGAAGGTTGACTTCAATGGCCTTAATGGCTAACTTCCGAATCTCAAATTAAAAAAGTCGAAACAAATGAAATTTTTTTTGCAACAACACTTGATAATTTGACAGCCCCCTCCCCCTGAATGTATCACTTATTTTGTGAATGACCCGAAGATTCAGCGACTCAAAAACAGTTTTAAGTCTTGCCGTTGATCTCGGAAATCTTTCAAATCTTCAAAAATCTTTACGAATCTTCAAAAGATCCTTGAAAGATCTTATGAAATCCATCGGCTCCCAGTCAGAGATCTGGAATCTTAAATCGTTTATTTCATTAAAAAGTGCAAATTATGCTTCAAAATGAGCATGAGATACTTAAAAAAATGTTGAGTAATTTAGAATAATAGACTATAGTCACTCGTCGATATGCCATTTTCGTTCATTCCTGCAATGCTCTGCAATTTGACAGCTCTGTTTTGTAGGCTGAAAATCAAGTTATTTCTGATTTTAAAATAACATATGGGGCAGGTAAATAAATATGTTGGAGAGATCAATCCCGACTTTATTTAGAAGTACCTTTTTTCTATCAATCGGAAGTTTATGTGGGCATCTCTGAGCTGGCGATTTAGTGGAGAGTAATACAGTAAGCACTAGTTGAGATGTTGACTTTCTTATTTTTTATCGAGTTCTATTACAATATTACTTTTCAGTCACGAGTTAAGAATCACCTTTCATAAATAATTTCATAAGTTTAATAAGCTGTTTGCTTCTTTTTTCATCATTTGAGTATTTCTCTCTTTCCATAAATAACTTTGTTTCATATAACTAGGTTGAAACGCTACGAGAGAAAATTATTTCTTTGGAGCTGAGCAATGCAGAAGAAGAAGTCGAAAGTATTGCTGGGACTGGTGCAAGCGATGCTGAAAGTGAAAGTGAAGACATCACTGGACAAGGTTCTACAATGAACACCCTCACGGAAAAGTCGGATCCATTTATTTCCGCAAATGAGTCTCAGGATACTCCGACGGATGGCAGAAATAGTGCGAATATTATGAGTACATCTACAAAGAAGAAAAAACGAAAACGTTCAAAGAAAGGACGCCATTGATTGATATGCTTCACCATTATGCAGTGGTGCAAATTTTGTGTAAGGAATTATTATATGACTGCATACTTCAACATGCTACCGCGTACATTCGACATTTTGTATCGATGACTTTTTATTTTTTGAATAGGCCGTCAGTTAACTTAACATAGCAAATTACGGAAACAATAGATGTAATTATAATTATCAAGATAGAATTTATTGTTGAAATCAGTGGACATCTAGTATATCGTTATACTTAGAAAATATTCGACTCTGAAAATGATGAAAACCAATTATTAATTTGCGCATTCATGAAGTCTCTTTTTATGTTCGTAGTGAGAGTTGCGCCAGCTGTGCTTTAGTTGTAACTCCTCAATGTAACTCACGCTCAACAATAACATTATTCTGTAGGTGCTTACTAGAGTGGGCCGAAAAAAATTGTTATTTTGAAAATCCACGAGGCCTAAAAGTTTGTGTATGCTTTTATATCCTGTTTATCCTGAAAATGTGAATCCGGTGAAAAATAATCCAGCTGTCGCAAGCGTATTAAAGTTTTAAACAGCGAAGAGCGTAAAATTTCTTTTCACATCACCTATCTGTAAGAAAGTAAAAAACAGCTGCCAGAAACTGCAATATGTGATCTATTTCGGTCGGTAAAGCGTGCGTGCGTCATCTTGATGCATGTTTTGAAGCCAACTTCAGTCCGTGGTCGTGGTGTACCATATGTGTCGTGTATGTCTCAAAACGCAAAACTTTTTGAATTGGTTTTAGTTGGACCCTGGATTCATTCCATTGCATAATGATAATATTTATGCAACGCATATGCTATACAGGCATCGGAAGTCGAATTTTCGATAGGATGTTATGAAAAATAGTATACTTATGAAATAGTATAATCCTTGCCACGTATAATCCCACTAAAACTGGCCAAAAATATCTAAAATTTATGTTTTTCTTCTTTTTAAACAGCCTTGAAATCCATGAAAATGTTTCTAGAAATCTAATGAAATCACAAGTTTTTCGGCAAGATGTAAGCTTTAAAATGAAATGAACAAACTTAAAAGAAACAGCTTTATTTTTCACAGAGTTTTCATCAACAATATGTTAATAAATTTTTTTTTAGAAAAATTAAAAATAAGGTGCATCATGGTTTTTCTCTATTTTTCTTGTTCATTTTCAACAACTTTTTGATAAAGAAACTGTTGCTCCTCTCATTTTTCAGTTTTTATCATTTTTGTAAAAAAGAAATGTGTATCTACATATTTTCGGTTATAAATTCAATGGAATTATGCAGTTTTTCAAATTAAATTATATATTTTTATCATTCAGAATATGTCCGCAATAATATAGACTATAAATTCTAGTAATAAGAATCATCGGAAGTTGTAAATGCATCAGGCATAAAAGAAGTGTTAGGCGATTCACTGTTCAAACATTCAATACGCTTGTGATAGCTGCATTATTTTTTTATCGGATTCAAATTTTCAGGCTAAACTACTCGTAGCGTACACCAATTTTTAAGTGCCCCTTGGGTTTTTGAATCACAAAAACAACCAATTTTCTGCCCACATTAATGCCTGCGTTTTAAAATATTTCAAAACGATAATTTAAAAATGTTGGTGCATGAAGCAGTCGATTCAAAATTGCAAAATCAGCTCAACTGGAAATGTCTTGAATATAAGTCCAAGTAAAACGATTTACAAGACCAATGTAAATTGTCCAATAAAAACTTATCTGCCTTAAGGTGTTATAAGAAAGCAAGGAAAGATCTTAGAAAAAAATGTTATTATACATTCAAGAACCGCAATGCTATTAATGATGATATTATTAAATAAAGAAAAGATTCTTGTCTCTGGGAGAAATTTAAGACAAAAATTGTTTTTAAAAAATTGATTTTCATTCGAATTTTTTTCATATCAATTTTTACCAAAATTTTGAAAAATTTTGCGATTGCGATTCATCGCAGATAATTTTATTGTTAAAAAGATTCCCTTTAACCTTAAATTTAAAAAAAATTAATTATCATTCACAATTTTTTTATATTTTTCAATTAATTTAGTAAGTCTTTCAAGTTGAATATGTAGAAATTGTAGAAAATTTTTTCATGGACAACATGATTCGTCATTCATTAATTAACTCATTTGTTCATAAATATTGCGCTCTTGGAAAGTATAATTAAACCTTTTTCTAGGCCTATCCTTTCGTTTCTATAATTACGTAAAAAATTATATTTTCTATAATACTGCTTTTCTTAGTATTTCTAGACAATATTAAAAATATTATAAATTTTTTCATTTTTTATCTTTAAGGCCTACATCACTTGATTATTTTTATAATTTATAATCTACACTTTGATAACGAAACTTGGCCAGCGTTTGGAATAAATGCATGTATTTTTAATTGAATTTTTTTTTTAAGTTTGACAGAAAATAGGGGCAAGATTCATCAAAATGAGTTTTAGGACAAGCAGTTGACTTTTGTGCGTTGTACAACTTTAGAAGATGTAACAATACATATAAATAATTTTGACGACATCTTTGATAAAGGTTGTGGTTATAATCTGTGACTTGGCACAATTATTTCATGATGTCCAATTGTCAATCATTTCGATATTAAATTATTATTTTATTTGCAGTAAATGCAATCGCAGAAACCTACAATATACATTCCTTGTTTACAATGTTGTACAAGATTATATAGATATTTTCTCTACGTGTAGTTACAAAATTCATCATGTACGATTAAAATATACACGATACCCGTCCACAACAATTCAGTCTAGTACTATGGAAAAGTTCTTTCACTACTTATTGATAAGAAATAAGAGTATAAGATATGCTTGACTTTCACCTATTTTCTGGAACGCATCTTTATTTCTAGAAAATATCAACGTAGGGAAACAACTGAAGGGTGGCAGTACAGAACTAGATAACCAACATTGCATCTTGTGGAGGACGTTAAACTGAGTTTATTGTTACAAGGAATAAATCAATATTAGGTTTAAATATTTTTGCAGCTTAATTTCTAAAAGGGGAAAAAACCTTGCGGGAATGGGAGCTTTTATGACTGATGTGACGTCCGTTATACGGGCAGTCCTTGCCACTGATTGGTTAATCAGTATTTTTGAGGAAATCGCGTGTCAACATTTATTGACATTAAAAATGTCAAATATTTGAAGTGCATGATGGAAGAAAGTTATTCGTAACCGGATCATAGAATCTTCAAACACTTGAAAGCCTAAATAATTTACCATGTATTTCGGATGCTTGAGTGAAAATGTCTATTGATAACATCAGAAAATAAAAAATTAGAGGCATATTAGCATGAAATATTATGGTTGAAAGTCTCCAAATTGAAAAATATAATAAATTATCTGCGCATGCTTCACTTCTTTATTCGCTGCGCATAACGAGAAAAAATGCATGCAAATTTACCCGGATTCAGAAACTTAAGGGGTTATATCTACCTGTGTTGGTCGAAAAAATTGAAAAAAATCTTATTGCATTTCATGAAAGTACGTCCTCTTAAGAATGTTTTTTTAAAATTTCGTAGGTCCGGAAAAATTTATTTCATCCGTGTAAAACATAGACTTGAAACTTCAAACGCGATTATCTGGGGATTGTTTTTTTACAAGTGCCGTTACGGTGAGCAAGATTCCTCGAAAACCATCTCACCGATCGATTTAAAACTTTTACGTGCTTGTTTCTAATTACAATGGCCAGCTTGTGAACGAAGGGATTTTTATTTGGACCAAAATTTCTATGTTTTTTTTTTACAAAAACCGAATTTTTGGAATCTCGAAAATCGATTTTTTTTTTAAATGATCACAATTTTTTTTTTAAATCGAAATTTTGCTAAACCCTTCGTTCACGAGCTCCGTGAATGAATATACTAAGAAATTTTTTTTATTTTTTGAACTCAGATGAGCCGTTCCAGTGTTATCATGCTCGCCGCAAGTGATGATAAAAAAGGTGCTTTGGGGCAACGGCCATATTTCCCTCAGCTGTTAAGATTTTCTCATTAAAAAATTCATACGATTGCCTTGAAACATGTACTAATCGATACTCTATAGTGTTCGATACTCTATAGTGTATTTCAGTAAAATTTCATGAAAAATTTCCAAAAAAATAATAAGAATCTCTTAATTTTCTCAAGCACAGGTAGATATAACCCCTTAATATCTCGGAAGCAAGTTTTTAATTTTAACTGAAAATTGAATTTTTTATCACGATCCAAAACCGAGCCTGCTCCAATTTTAGGTTCGTGACACTTTGAGATTGTCAACTTCCACATCCATTTCTTCAAACTAGATTATAAGTTTTTTTTTGATAAGTTTTTTTAATCAAACTTTTTTGGCCTCAATTCAGCAACACTCCAGCTTGGGAGTGGACTTTTGTTTCATCTTTAAATAGTGATTTCGATTTTACAGAATGCTTTTTGACTCTCCTGAAAAATTCCCATTTTTGTTGGTTATCTAGTTTTGTTTTGCCACTCTTCAACTTATTTACATAATAATTGTCAATTTTACCAATATCGAACTATGACATCCGCAAATATAACATGAGCTGATTTGAATGAATATGAATAACATTCATTACTGACTTATTATTGAATTGACATTATTGAATTTAATAAACTTTGACCTGGTTTCAAAGGCAAAAGAAAGCTCTAAAATTGGACTGAAGCTGGTTCGGTGTATTTATCGTGAGTGGCAATGTTTTTATTAAATCAGTTTTGAGTTACATGATAATTATCTTCTAGGAAAAGTGAACAGTATCATTTTCTTAGTTAACTTGAATTTTCAAAACGATTCGTTACCTAATTCTAGAGTATAAATTCATTAGGTAGGTATTTTAAAGTCAATAGTCTTATTTACATTGCATATGTGACGCGTGACAAACGTCTAGGAGAAGTGTAAAGTAAGTTTTAAGTAAATAAATAGATAAGAACCTAGAAAATAAAAATTTAAACTTTAGTAAGTGTGCGCCTATGCACATGGTATTTCGAGTGATACACGATTCAATATAAATTAAATTTATCTACTTTTGTGTGTACAAAATAGAAACGCCTAGCATTATAATGCCAAGTGCATCGAGCGAGACGAATACAAAGCTGAAGGCGAGCCGACTGCTCGTGGTGACAAAAATTCTTCGAACCAAAAACAGTTTGAGCCTACGCCCCGTACAATATTTTTTTCTGTTCTAGAATAAAATTCTCTTTTTGACGTTTCTTTTATTGGTACGTGATGCACAGTGCGCATTAAAACTGCAGTTTAAGCCTTTTTGAGCAGTTTTGAAGTTATAGCCGTATAAAGTGCCACTTTTAGGATAGACAAAAGGTATCAAATTGCGAACTTTTTATGACTGAGCGTGAACAAATTTTTTGTTATATATATATATATATATATATATATATATATATACAAAAAAGCATTCAATACGTTGAAATCATTTAATTTTGCTGACTATAACTGATAAATGACTTCCCAACCGGGTCTAATTCTGATCTTCTGACATTTGTTTCTTATATTTTCTCATGCGACTTTTGGCATATCAAATCGGGATGAACCCTTCAAGGATTCACAATTTTAGAACTTAGTTATTTAGAAAACGATTTCTTATGATGAGATATCAATCTCAGAAAATGTTTGACTTTAGGTGACAGTTGGTTACAGAGATATGGGGGGGGGGGGGGGGTCAAATTTCATTAACGAATTAGCCTCTTTGCTTGATTCTACAATTTTTTTAAATACATTAAATGATATAACAGATTAAAAAAATTCAATAAATTTCAATTCAAAATTTCGAAGA
>JAUMHM010000005.1:51105399-51118895 GCA_032362435.1 Melikaiella ostensackeni
TCACTGAAGAGGGCCACTATCGTGTACCGAAACGTCTGAAGCAATTTAAATTGTATTTAATTATTGGACCCTAAAGCCAATTTGATGACCAAAAATTCAAAAATAATTTTACGATTGAAGGTCAATATAATCCCACCTTTACATATAATCATAATTTTCACTACTGACAAATTTTTTTCTTCAAAATATCCTTGCGCATTAAATCCGAGCGATATTGAGCATAGGAAAAATTGTTACAAGATGATAAACAAAAATGAAGAAATGGAAATTTTTTTCGCTACTTGCAGTAACATAAAAGTTTAAACAAACAAAAATTCAGAAATTTGCCCGCACAGATCTCTTTAACATTTGATGATGAATTTTTCTGAAAGAAAAACCCGAAAGTGGTCAAGAATAGGCTTCTACAAGTTACTTTGAACCTCGTTCTTTGATTTCGCCCCACTATGCGCCGCCCTTTACTGTGTGGCGCCCCTGGGCATTTGCCTACCTTTGCCTAATGCGTAGACCGGAACTGATCCCACGGCTAAAGTAGTCCAAATAAAAATAAAGGCATATTAAATTTCCTGTAAACCTAAAAAAAATGGAATTTCATATCTTAAAAATTTTTCTGTGAAATCGGATCCTCTTTTGCTCCGCTGGGAATCGAACCCAGACCTTTCGAATAATTATATCCTTACAGTTTCGAAGACATGACCTTCAAAAGTTGTTTTTAAAGGAAAAATGTGTATAATAATATGTTTAATAGCTCATTTCCTATAGATAAAAATTGTTCAGATATGATCTAAAGCAGATTTATATCGTCTTTGGTGCACTTCACGTGAAAAGTTGTTCTTATAATAATAAAGTAGATACATAATTACATGCTGTGAAGGAATTTATTTACCCAGCCTATATTTCCCAAACAATTATTACGATGAACTAAATTTTTTTCCTAATATTGCTATACACTTTATGTAAGTACATTTTTTTTATTGCAGAAAATTAAGCCAACTATTAACTGACTTAAATTGTATTTCTCGTAATAAAATCATTAAAAGCTGTCAGCTGAAGGGTAGGTGAAAATAATGAAGTATTTCATATTTTAATTAAATAAAGAATGTTTAATTGTTTATGAATAAATCTACAGTAATTAAATTTCATGCAAGGATTGCTGAATAAATTTGAATGATTGCAACTTAAAAATCTTACATCGAAAACGTACAACCAAGTCAGAATGTTGAACAATTTGAAATTAATTCTGAATTGAAAATAATTCAAATAAGAAGTTTTTAAATGAAGCTTTCATGGTTTGGGATTGAAAATATCAATTGACGTTTAAAATATTAAATTGTGTCTTATATTGTAAGAATGTAAGCTATCAACGATGGTCAACTTAAAATTTAAGCGTTCAAAGTTTAACAATCTGAAAATCGTTGAATAAATGTGAATGATTGCAACTTAAAAATCTTACATTGAAAACGCAAAACTAAGACAGAACGTTGAACAATTTGAAATTAATTCTGAATTGAAAATAATTCAAATAAGAAGTTTTCAAATGAAGCTTTTATGGTTTGGGATTGAAAATATCAATTGACGTGTGAAATATTAAATTGTGTTTTACATTGTTAATTATCAACGATAGAGTACTTTAAATTTAAGCGTTCAAATTTAAACGATCTGAAATTTGTAAAATTTGGAACTAAATAAAGTAAATCAATGAAGAAATTGAAAAATCGTAAGAATTCTAAAACTGAGACGTTGCAGAAATTCAAAGTGAAACTATCTGAAATTGCAAAAGTTCAACATTTGATTGAACAACATTTAAACGAACTGTCTATTTTTACGGAATTTTCCATGAGACTAAGCCTTTTTTGTTGAGTGCCAATATTATGGAAAATTACGTAACACTAGCCCAAGCGCTACACCTGACGGTTCGTCTTACGGAAAATTCCGTTATACTAGTCAGTGCCATATTTAAATTGAAAATTTTCTAAATTAACAAGGTTGACATTCAAGCATTCACATTTTAACAAATTTATAAAGTTCCATAAGTTTTTTAGCCAATACAGTTTTCTAATTTTCGATCTGAAACGTGCAAAAGAGAATAATCTTAACTTAAAAGTTTTCAGAATTTGGCGTTTAAAATTGAACAATTATTGTATTAACAGTTTTGAAATTTGTGAATAAATGAAGACAAGGTAACAAAATTGAGACTTTTACTTCTGAAATTTTTTTGTCTTGAATTGAACACTCAAATGAAATCGAATTTGGCAAAAAAGAATATTGTAGTGAAGCGACATATGTAAGTTGAAACTTTTATTTTTATCAATAACATTGTTGTTAGTATTATTTCGAGAGCGAAGGCAGCCCAGAAGCTGTTAAAAATCACCCAACTATTACGACGGCCCCCATCCGAGTATAACCGAGTCAAGCGCTGCTTAACTTCGATGATCGAACGAGAAGTCTTAAACTATTCCATGTGTCTAAGCAGACACATATAAATATAGTTAATAAATTAATAAGCCAAAATAGATGTGTAAAAATTGTTTTATGATATCACATAATGCAGAAAATTGAACTCTCAATTTCAAAGGAGTTTCGGAATCTCGCTTGTTTATTGTTACCATTTATCAAGGCCTTAGCAGTAGATCTTATTGTAAGAATACAATTAGCTTGACAGGGTCTTCTGTTGGTTGACTTGTGATTTACAATTAGACCAAGACAGCGGCCTTCTACCAGAATCTTACGTAAAGTTCTCACGTAAGTACATTCCCAATCCAGCCTGACGTACGTGCTCTGATTTTCTTTAGCTCGATCGTTAAAAAAATGTTCTCATCTTTAATCTTGTCGCTTCGCACACTAAAGTCTATAATGCATTCATTTATTATCATAGCGTGCGAAACGATCGTAAAAATATAAATGTTTTTTGTTATTGAAATTGAAACAACAATTCGTAAGTGACTTTATTATTACCAACGTAGCAATTTATAGTATATTATGTAATGAAATTAATCATTGTCCAGAATTTTATTCTAGAGTGTTGTGCCATTCAGAATACATCCACAGGCTGGATTTTGTACACAGGTTCCTGTCATCGACATTTACCGAAACCAAAAGTATTTGAGGGTTCATGTCCGTGCTAAATTTAAAAGAGCTGCTAAAGAAGCTTTTGGGTAGATGTTAAAAGTTATTATAATAATCGCTTTATTTTCAGCTTTTCGGCATAAAAAATTTTATCCACATGCCCGAGTAAAAATGCTTCGATTTGATTTTGACGCGATTTAGACCGAGTTCGACTTCAAGACGGCGATGTCTGGCTGCATCTCCAAAATGAGGCAAGACATCAGATAAAGTCTCACTGTTATGGTCTCAGCGGATTATTTCAAATCGGATCAAATTTGTCTCAAGATGAACCTTTTTAGAGTCAGAAATGACATAGTTGACAGATGCAAAGGATTAAAATTGATAAGAAAAAAATTGTCCAATTCTTAAATTAGTCATTTTTAAGTTAATTATTCAGAATCTGTGAGTGAATTTTTATAAGGATCCTAAGTCGTAAAAAATACGTAAAAACAGACAACGATTTTGGTATCTTTACAAATCAAGGATAATACAAATGAAAATCCGCAAATGAATTGACTCAGTATATATTGTATAAAAACATTGAAAATTGTTCAACCATAAGCAAGAATTGGCTGTTATGACCATCAGGATGACCCTTTGCGTCAGGGCAGGTACACACGACCTGGTTTATTGACTATGTGCAGGTGTACGGGTGGCGCCATGGTGGAGCGTAACGGAAATACCGTGTTCTGTCTATCGACTAGTCACTGTGCAATTCGATGTGAAAAAGTATGAATATCGAGTATTATTTAGCAAAGTTTTAAATAGTTGAGCGAAAATCGAAATTGCAGGAATAAGGTAAATAGCAATGGCTTCAAAAATAAGTAATATTATTGTCAAAAAATGTGGTTTAAGTGTTCTAAAAAATTTGAATATTATAGATGGATTTGTGTTTAAGAACGGGACTTGAGTCGGTCAAGCATTCAATTAATTCTACACCGTCGATTTTCGAAAAATGAAAACAATTGGCTGAAACAAACGTGATCAAAGTTGAAGAATTAAAGTCGAATGGCATGTCCAGAATACGTAGCGACGTAATAAGATATACATCAATAAGTGTACCAGCGTACAAAGTGGAACTTGATGTATGTAATTTTTTATTTCAATTTATTTAATTAAATAATTTCTTTATTTAACATTTATTTAAACTTTTATTTTATTTTATATTTTTATTTTATTATATTATATTGTATTGCTTCTTTTAAATCTGAAAGAATAATAATTAATTTGATAATAGTTTAATTTCCAACCAATAAAATGAATCTTCCACCAAAAAGATGATTTTTAACTAAGAAGAATAATTTTCCACCAAAAAGATGAACTTTCAACAAAAAATGTATTTGCTAATATTTAAACCAAAAACGATTTTGATCTTAAATCAAAAACTATTAAATTCATCGAAGAAAGACAAATTTTCAACCAAGTAGTTCAATTCTCATAAACAAAAAAATGAAATCTCTACCGAAAAAGATAAATTTCCAACTAAAAAAGATAAACTGTAAACAAAATAGTTGAATTTTCAATCTAAAAGACAATTTTTTGACAAAACAGTTGAATTTTCAACACAAAAGTCAATTTTCAAATAGTTAAATTTTGAATTAAATTAATTAATTTTCTATACCGTAGATTAATTTTATATCAAAAAAGAACAAATTGGATATAATATACTTTTTTCTGGCGTTCTCGATTGAATCAGCTGAACGATTCGGTCGTTTATATTCCTCGGGAAAAATTGATGGCACGTATCTGGGGGGACTGAAATTAAAGAAATACATCACAAATCAAACCTTTAAGTAACATCACAACATAATATATAAACTTGTCACGGTTTACTTATTTAAGTCGTTTGACAGCTGCGATCCACCTTAACCTCTGGTCTTTGAGGTACACACTGTTTGGAAATTTATGAAAATGTGTTTCCGGCGAGGTTAAACGATTGTTTACACATCCGACCACGCAACACACTGACCCACTTTTTTTGGGGACCTTTTTCAGATGTAATAATAATTTTTTTCGGCAACTTGTGGCATTCGTGTATATTAAGCAACGTTAAAGACGTGTCTCGACGCATCACTGTACTTCTCGAGTTTCGTCACTGCGAGCGCTGCCGGTAGTTAGCTGCTTGGCTCCGCTTAAAAGGAGTCTTGGGCGTTTTTCAAGAAAATCACTAACGGCTCTGAAACTTGAAAATTATCTAAATAAAGTATGCCAAATTCATTTGGAAAAAAGAAATACTATGGTTGACGACGTCATTTTCGAAATAATCGCTACCGAAAAAGTGTCAATTTAACACGTAATCTTATGGGACTCCTAAGCAAAATCGACTTAGCTCCAGGACAAAATCACGAGTCCCCATAAATGAAATATGTACTAATACTTTCGATTACGAGGAATCTATTAGTTTCATAAAAACAAGAGGTTGACGACTTCAATCAAGAGAGAATTGCGAGAATAGTACAGACTATAAAAATCGTTTCTCACAGCTACTGCAGATGCGCATGCGCCGTAAGTTTGGAAACAGCTCATCGAAGACATGCGAGTGGTGGGATTCGAGTCGAGCACATGTGGTGTCACGCGAAGGCGAAAGCGGGAGACGTATAGTCGGCGCGCCGTTGGCAGTTTTACACCGGCAGGGACGTCACATTCACACGAGGCGCTTAGGTCAAATTAATACATTTTTACTATCGTTTTTTTTCGGCGACTTTTCCGCGATTTCTTACTCTTCTACTTAAATGGGACTCTAATACGTATAATTATCAACAAAATAAGTAACAACAAGCATTCACATAAAACATGCCCCTACAGTGCCCCTCAGTTCATACGACACCAAACGCCCAAGCCTCCTTAAAGGGTCTCTTGTTTCAATTTCAGCCTCAATTCCGAATCGTTGCGTTGTTTTTAAGAAAAACATCTATTATAAAATTTTACATAGTCAATTAAGTTGTGTGTAACGTTACTTAGTTACGATTTTTGCAGTAACTTGTAACTTTGAGTTAGTCACTTTTCCGTTACTTTGATCACATGTCTACTGTTGCCTGATTTTCACGAAGCAAAATTTTAGAATTTAAAAATACATAGATTTCTAAACCATTACAACTCTTATGGACTATGTTTATAGCCTTAATTTTTTTGATTCTCGAAGTTAATTTTCTGAACAGAAAAAAATCATGAAAAATGCTTTTTTTTCTTCATTTCTTTTTTGCTGGCAAATATGAGCTTGGAAAATAACAAAAAATTGAGGGCATGAACAAAGTCGATAGGACTTGTAATAGTTCAAAAAACTTTATAAACTTCAAAATTATGATCCGTAAAAAGGTATCTTTAAAGGATAGATCATGATAAGTCTTTTATTTTTATTATATTCAAAACATATTTCTGTTCACATGTCGAAACATATTGTGAGCATTTTATTTTATCTGTGTATTTTATCTATGCCAGGTACACACGGCGTCGACGATTATTGTTCAACATGGCTGGATGTATTTTCATTTGAAGAACATATCGCTCAAGTTATTAACTTTAAAAAAATTTAGTTTTATTGAAGAAATAAGAAATTCTATACAAAGCTTTTTGTTTAGAATTAATAACAGTGTGAATTAAAAGCAGTTTACATATCATTGTGAAAATCTTTATTATTTACTGAAATATAATTGTTAATTTTCGAAAATATTTTCACCTAAAAAACAAAGTATCTAAAGGTTTAAAAAAAATGCTAGAGTTTTTTGTCCTGCTTTACATGTTCATGATGTTTAATTCAAAATGTAAAGCTTTTGCTCTGCAATGGAGAGTCTCTTCAGTACATATAAAATGTCAAGTCTTCATCGTCTCACTAGGACTGCCAAGAATATATGATATTTATTATTTAGTAAGTTGATTTTTTTAATATTAACTGAAAAAATTAACTTTAATTAAAGATCTTCATCATATGTAAAGCTTTTATTGGGAATTTGAAATGATGTAGCAAAAAAGTTAGATATTGATCTGTTTATTGATTGTTATTGACATTGGATATTTAAACTATTGCTATTTATTATTGTTTTATATTCATTGTCCTCGATCGTCGGGTGAGATAGAGTTCTAATTGCTCTAGTAATCATAAATTTTTTAAGAAAACTACATTATCCACAGAAAATATTCCATAACCGACAATGGGTAAGATTTCGGTAACTAGGGCCTCTTTCTACTCTCGGCGAATTTCAGCTGACCGGTGCTTTAGGGGCGAGAGAAGCAGGAGGGGACCGGAAAGATTTTCGCCGACCGCGCCGTCTACATTTATCTTTCCGTACTAATGCCTGTTTCCCCCACTCCGCTGCCACTTACCGCATCTATGTATATAATATCTTTGCCTAGACCTTACAGCCTGTCTACAGTTTACAGTTACAGTCTTACAGTTTGATACTGAATGTCGATTTTACTTGTAAGAACTCGTATATTTTATTCCTGGATAAGGGTCTCCGCAGCGTTACTATATAAATTATATGTATATATATACCTGCGATGACTTATTCTACTCGTAAGAGCTCGTTTGGGCTCACGAGTTTCTATCAGTTTTCCTGAGTATTTTTGAGTAAGGTACCCCAGTGGCGTAGCCAGGATTTTTCTTCGTGGTAGAGGGAGGGCTTGAGTACAGACGAAGAGTAGGGGAAAAGGGCAACTGAAGAAGTAAAATAGTTCACACCACGGAGTAGTAATAAGGAGACCGATCTACCACATGCGTTTTAACTGCGGCAACTGCACCTTTATTGCCAGGGTCAGGCGTTTAGAGCCTGCATCCCAAGTAGTGGCGGTAGTGATCGGTCTCCTTATTACTACCCCGTGGTTCATACCTGAAATAATAAAAACAATGAACAGTTAGTAGAATAATAGTATATTGTGCGACTAGTGAGAGAAGGAGAAGATTCCGAGAGGGAGGAGCTTGCCGCGCGTGCGTAGCGAGCGAGGTAACACGTTCGAGGACTCGTCTCCTTCGACCACTAGTCGCACACAATATTTTATTCAATTACTGCGAGAAATATCTCATTTCGCGACCCTGTTGAGAGGTGGGAAAATAATAGCTTACTTGATTGATTGACGCAAATATAGCCCTCATAGTTCTTTTGAAGTTTCAATTTTGAGGATATGGAAAAATGGCAGTGTTGAGCAGTATCACCAACATAGTCCGCGTTCCAAAACTTTATTAATAGTGAAGTAATGAAATTTCATTATTATACTAGCGGGAAAACATGTTGATTACTTATACTAATCGTCAACAATCAGGTAGTGTATTATTTCTCCCACTCGAAACAGGCCCGGGAAATGAGATATTTCTGGCGAGTGTTGAATAAAAATACTTATTTATATTTAACATTATATTGTAGAATTATATATAGTATATATACATAATTATATACATTAGTTGCAAGTTTCTTGTGGGTTGACATACAATAAAAGTAAAGAAAATAATTTTTTAAATCAGTTAATATCTTCCGCTTTGTTTTTCGATTTAAATATTTCAAAAAAATGAGTGTAGTTCCGAATAGCTCTCTCCTCCGATTTTTTTGATACTGCGTATATTTATGTATTCTGATGCACTGATTACGAAAATCATAGTGAAAATAGCACAAATTTGATTTTCATGGGGAAAAACACAAAAACCCCATAAAAATCATGGTTTTTGACGTTTATTTCGAGAACGATAAAAAATATAAATAAAATAATTCTAGCAAAAGTTGTAGACCTTGGCAAAATTTACGTCACGTGGAGGGCGGAAAGGTACCCCTGTGACTGGTCACAGGAATACTATAGGTCAAAACCCTTCCCCTTTCCAACTTCTCGTGGGGTGCGGAGAGGCAGCCATTTGTCTGGTCACACAAATAATGTTGGTCAACCCCCTTTCCAAAGTCTCGTGCAGGCTGGAGAGGCACCCCTGCGACTGGTTTCAGAAATAATTTTGGTCTAATCCCTACCCCTTTCCAAGGTCTCGTGGAGGGCGGCAAGGCACCCCTGTGAATGGTCACAGAAATAATTTTGCTCAAACCCCTTTCCAACGTTTCGTGGAGGGCGGAAAGGCACCCCCTTGTCTGGTCTCAGAAATAATTGTGGTCACACCCCTACCCCTTTCCAACGTCTCGTGGGGAGACTTAAATTAAATTAAGTAAAAAAATATATAACTGCAGTGATGGGTCACAGAAATACTTACGTTTACAGCAGGGGCTAGGCTTGAAATTTTCATCTTCATCATCAAATATCTCGAAAACTTTCACTGGTACGAAAAAAATTGATGGAACATAAAATGTGTATTTTGACTAGGTCTAAAACTTTTGTTGCAATTACTTTTTTAAAATTTTGAATCGTTTTGGAGGTTAACGTGAAAACCCATGATTTTTATGGGGGTTTTGTGGTTTTCACCATGAAAATCAAATTTGTGCCATTATTTAATTATATTTAATTATAATTAAATTATTTAATTTATAATAATTAATTATTTAATTATTTAATTATAATAAAAATTATAATTACCACTATGATTTTCGTAATCAGGGCGTCAAAATACATGAATATACGGACTATCACAAAAATCAGAGATGAGCGCTATTCGGAATTCGATCCAGAAAACTTCCTATTGATGCAAAAGTTATGGCAAATTTTGTACACGTACAGTTTTTGCTAGTAAACAATAATAAAAAATTTGAAATTCAAAAACAAATTTCTCATCCACTTTAGAATTCTTTGAATTCTTGCAGAAACATGTTTTTGGATTAAGGCCGTGTGAGCGTAACCTGAAAAAAAAATTTCACAGTTTTTTTAAAACCAACTTACGTTTATACGGAACGAAATATTATTATGTATATTTATATTTTATTTATATTTTAAAAGCATACCCCTATTTTGCGTCTTTCATAGTTTTTCACATTGGCTATCAGTAGTTATTTTGTTCGGCATGATTACGATGTTTCGAGTAGTTTTCGAGATAATTGATTTTTTTTTAGTAAATAATTTAATTGATGAAAAATACAAATGTGATTATTTTAACCCACAAAAACACGATGTCGAGGGCGTCAAAAGATTTTTTGCGAAAGAAACGAATTCGAAACTTTAAAATCGATAACTCTATTACTTTTCGAGATATCGTTTTTTTTAAATGACGTCAACTTGGATTGCTGAATTATCAATCCCTGGAGGAGGGTCCTTCAAGAACGGAAAAGAAAGAGTGACAACATTATCACCAATCCCTTGCGGAGAAGGGGGGCGGGGGTGGATGTGACAAAATTATCACTAACTCATATCGCTAGTGAAGCGACTAACCACATGTCGTTCGAACCAGTAAATTAAAAAATATTCAATAAAAATTTTAATATCAAAAATCGATCTATCGGAAATAAACGCGGATATTCGTACCACTCAAAATGTGGCTATTCGTACCACGACTATTGACAGGGGTTGGGCGAGCTGGAGAAGGATCAATCCGTTTCAATAGTGGTACGAATAGCCACATTTTCCCATACCATAAGTGGTACGAATAGACATTTCGATCGGAAATTAATCGAGATATTGATTTGAAAGTGTTAGATTTGTCTTTCTCGACAAAAATCCTATCGGAATCCGCATTTAACGACTTTTGAAAATTGAAAAATCAATTGAATTAACATTTAAAAAATCGATATCTTGGATACCATTCAAGATATCCATTTGAAAGTTTCGGATTCGTTTTTTCGCAAAAAATCCTATCGGTATCCGCATTAAAAATTTGCCGCACCAGGTATCGAATCGCTCTCTTTGTCCAGAACCCCCTTTCCCCAATACAGCTACGCCAATCTAATTTGCAACGTTAGCGGGCTAAGTAAATAGCCCTCGAAATAGCTGCATCGATAAAAATTTGCCCGTCTACTTCTGATAAATATTACGCATCTGGTATAGGTACCGGATTTTAATTGTGACTAGGGGGTCTCACCCCCCTGCGCGCTTCGCGCGTAATTCCCCCATAATGTTTCTGATGTTTTCAACATTAAACATTTTATTGGTATTTATCAAATATCATTGAAAGTATTTTATATGTATTCCAGAGAATGCGCGCGCCTACCCTCTATTAAGGTTTTTTATTCATTGAGGTATAGTTATAGATCTTTTACACTATATCTTTTTAGAATATTGAATTGAATTGGAATAAAATAAGATACATTAATTAGGATACCTTTAAAGAGGGTTTCGATTTTCTAAACGGCGGTGGCGAGATCTTTTTATAATATAATATGCATCCAACCCCTAGATTTAGACTTATTATTTGTCTGTTATTTATATTATTTTCGGTTTATTATTTTACATATTTTTTATAATACCTTAACTTTTATGATACCTCTTAACAGTTTTTAAAAAATTATTTTCATGCCATCTTCTCGTTGATTAATTTCGTCATTTACATATATGTTGAAGACAAATAATTGTACCTGTATTTTAAAAACATATACAATTTCGACCAAAATTTTTTATTTTAGATTGAGTTTTACCAAATATATAATAACAATATTTAGCTTATTTCATTCAATTTTGTTTCCAAAGAAGGTATCGTCAACGGGTGTGGCTATAATATTATACATATAATATTAAAGGAACATGAATTAAAATTTTGTTTAAAAAATTCAAAGTTTGGCTAAAAATCAATGTTACTTTTTGAAAAAGTATTTACACAATCAATACAATTTCTTTTACTGAAACTGAGAAATGGCAAAAACATGATAACGGACGTAGATTTTTAATTCTTAATCCAAATCATTGACACTCAACTCTGGATGTTCAGTTTCGGGTATAGCCTTGCTGGCCGTGACTCGGTTCCGAGAATTTCTATGATGTAAACGGTCAAGGCCGTATGAACCAGTGCTCCCATCGCGGGCTCCACGCGGTACTGCGCATGCGTCGCGAATGGCGCCTGAATGGATGCTTTCCGCTCGCTGTTTGAACCGCTAAAAAGTATATATTTTTTGTATATTATAAATAATGGCTTTTTAACTCACAGATTCATCCTTTAGACCAAAATTAATTGATTTTGAGCGAAACCAAAAATAATAAAATCACTATTCTGTAAATAAAAAATGTACTTCACTAGAATAATAAATTATAAATATTATAGTGAAGTATCAATTCTAAAATAATATGGTAAATAAATGAATTATATTTTTTATTTACAGAATAGTGATTTAATTATTTTTAATCATGGTCTAATGGATAATTCAATAAGTTACGAAGCCATTATTCATAAATAAACAAAACAAAAAATGTTTAGCGTTTCAAACATTATCTTTGAAAAGTCTTTATCTTATTATTTTCCTCTCTTTGAGAATTTTTGAAAGCCCAAACATAACCTAGAAAAAACCGTTCTAATTAATTAATGATATGCATTCAATTTTTCTCAAGCAAAGGTAAACTAAATATTCAGGTGAAATGAGGAACAAATTTCGCTGTTACACCTTAAAATACTTTTTTGTCTGCTTATTTACTTCAAACGTTTGAGGACTGTTCAGCTTCTCGTTTAAAATGAGAGCTTTCTCTCTGATGATCGGCCCGGATATTGTGTCACCTTTGTCCCTCACTTGCCTCAACCATCCTAACACACTACCATCCAAATGCGTATGACCACTTGTTTTCGACGATTTCTTCTCCCAATATTCATCACTTTTAACCTTATTCTTTAACTCAGATTCGCGAGCTATCATACGCTCGTACGTTCTCGCACATATACCATATTTCTGTAAAATATATTATTTTGAGCAGGAATGCAACTGTGTTCCCTATTTTCCCCTTTTCCCCTTTTCCCCTTTTCTCAAGAACGTCCCCTATTTTCCCCTCCTTCCGATATTTGTCCCCTTTTTCCCCTTTTTTAATATGAAACTTGATGTCAAATAAACAGAAAGATTGAAAAAGTTTTAAACAGATAGTGTGCCGAGTATGCGTACAATACTCCGAGTATGCAACATACTAACCTAACCCAATACAGAGTTTCGAACTAACGTCGGTTACAATATAAGTCATTAAGCAGCAATCGGCATTTTTCGTCTCACGATATCAGATTATTTTTTCTGATTGTTCTCTAATCTCTTTTTAAAAGTTCATGTCTACTCACATTCAAAACTTAATCTGCAAAGACTTGGGTTAGTGTGGCCGATAGGAAGTGGAACAAAGACGTAGAAATCGCATCGTTTGTGAATAACCGAAGCAGTGTAAGTATTACTCTGCAATATTTTCAACAAGAAAGCTTTTTTTTGTAAGGCACGAATACCATTAATGGAAAGCAATAGATTATACTTCATATTATATTTGACATATAATATTTAATAGTACATCTTTATTTATGTCAAATGGTCGAGGTTAGGTTTGGCTTACGTAAAACGTTGATTTCAAATATTTTTAGTTTCAATGTTGAA
>JAUMHM010000005.1:51133590-51143906 GCA_032362435.1 Melikaiella ostensackeni
ACCACGGACAATGAGGCTCGCCCTCCGGAATTTATTGCACTCAGCTCGTGACAAGAGTATACACCAAAAAAACGCTAGTCACTCGAGCTATGAGAAGCGTCGTATTGACCTGCCCTATACACACTCTAGCCACGAGCAAGAGAGAGGCGAGAGAGAGGCGGGAGCCTCCCGTTCTCTCCTAGTCCCTGAAATACATCGTAAAATCTGGTAACTTTTTTGCACTAAAAAAAACTAAACTTAACAAAAAACTTAACAAAATGATTAAAATTTCCAAAATTAATTAGATTTTTGACCAAATAGTTGCGGACATTTAAATCAAAAAAGATGAATTTTCAACAAAAACGTCCATTTTGAATCACGAAAGGTAATACGATAGTTATATTCTCAACCAAAAAGATGAACTTTCAACTAACAAAAATAATTTTCTACACAAAAAGACGATTTTTGAATAAAATATATGAATGTTCTGTTCAAATAGTTACACTTTCAACGAAAAAGTTCAATTTTTATAAAAAAAGATAAATTTTCTACCCAAAAATATTGATTTTCAAATTTCATTTCAAACAAGAGGATCATTTGTCGATCAAAAAAGATGAATTTTAAACTTACCGAATGTGCAGGATAATGACTTAATCAAACATGGAATAATTAAATTTCGAGACAAAAAAAATTATTTTTAAAGAAAAAGATTAATTTGCAACAATGTCGTTGAATTTTCAACCAATAATATGAATTTTCTACCATAAAGATCAATTTTCTATGAAAAAAGGACAAGTTATGAACAAAATACATGAATTTTGAACAAAATTATTAAATTTTGAAGTTAAAAAGACGAATTGTCTACAAAAAGTTGAAATTTTAACCAAAAATATGATTTTTCGACAAAAAAGTTTAATTTTTAACCTAATAGTTTGATTTTCTACCAAACTGTTGAATTTTCAAGTTGAGAAGATATATTTTCTACAAAAAAGCATTAGGATTTGTGACATAAAAGTTCATTTAAAAGCAAATAGTTGAATTTTCAATTAAAATTATGAATTTTTAATAAGAAAATTAAATTTTTTCAACTTTGAATTGAATAATCGACTTTTGAATTGAATAATCGAAACTTTTTTTTAGTACAAACCGGACAACAAGCAGAGACGTTGAAAACGAGGTTACATTTTGTATCTTTAAGTCGAACGGAAAGTATGTCAAATTCACCTCCCCAGATTGTATCATGTACCAGTTATAAGAAAAGTGTTTTTTTTTAGTTATCTTAGTATTTTGTTGTGATATGACGTAATGATATCACGAGAGTCTTCCCGAGAACCTTAGTGAGAACCGTACAGCCAGCAGAGAGGTTAGAAACGTGATTTTGAATGAAAATTACAAAAACTAAATATGTCGGATTCACCATCCCAAACTTTATTATGCACAAATTGTAAGATAACTGTAGCTTATGCAGCTGAGGTGGAATAGCCTTGGAGTGTAAAAAAGCATTTCTAAAAAACGTTGGAATCACATGTGCACGCTCCAGTGCCTCAATATATAAAAAACATATTTTGTTTGCAAAATCTTGATAATGTTTACTCATTCAAGACAATAACTACGGATAGAATAGATGAATGAGAACGATTTGCTTCGATTGATATGTATTCGCTTCTCGATGAAGATTTAGACATTAGAGAGAGATTTTGTTCAATTCTTCTGTTTTTCAAGGGTACGAAAAAATGCATGATTCTATGTTTTATCAGATTTAACTTAGTCAAAGAGATGTTTCGTTTAATTTCTGTATTTTTTAAAGATGCGAAATGTCTGATTTTATGTGTCATCAAGTTTAACCCAGTCGAAGAGTTATTTAGTTATCTATTACTATCAAAGGTATATTTAGTTATGTATAAAAATGAGCGTTTAGTAACTAATGATTGAAGAGAATAAAAAAAGTGCAATTTGATGTGAATTTTTTTCTACTTTTCTTGAGTTCTTCTGGACCAACTGCAATTTTACGGGCATAAATCTATTTTTTTTGGTGCGAATTCATTTCAATTCATTTGGAATTTACTCTGAATTCTCATTAATTTAGCTTGAATGTTTTTAGCTCTTCAGAATTTTCTTGCATTTCTTTAAATTCTTCACAAATTCTTTTGAATTCTTCCAAAATCACTCAATTTTACTCAACTCTGGATTTTTTTAGATTTTTCCAATTCACCCTGAAGTCTTCTGAATTTACCTTCAATTCTTAGGCATTCTAGCGAATTTGTTTGAATTGCCTTAAATATGTCTACATTCATTTAAAATGTAATGTTTTCATTGAATTTTCAAATTAATATATTCTAATTGTTTATAATTTACCAGAATTTTTTTTTAATCCACATTGAATCTTCATAAAATCCATCGAAGTTTCCTCATTTCGATTTAATTTTTCTGAATTTATTCGAATTCAATGACATTGACTGATTTTTTCTCTTTGAATTCTGTTCACTCTCATTTCACTCATTCTGATGAAAATTTTTTCGATCTTTAAAATTATGTTCAACCCACTCAAATTTTCATGAACTTCGTTAAAGTACCTTGAATCTCCTTAAATTTGTCTAAATTCACTCAAATTTTAGTGAAATCACCGGAAATTATTTAAAAATATTGAAAATACTTGAGATTTTGTGAAATCTTCAGAAATATTTCAAATCCTAATATCTGTAAAAGAAATGAAATTTAGCAAAAAGTTTAATACTCTTTTTTTGAAGTTCGGAATTTTCACAACCAAAAATTTTGTTTCTCATACGATATCTCTGAAATTTAATGCAGTTCAAAAAAAAATGTATCACAATTTTTTCAGTGCACATGTCAACCTCGATTTGAACTTTAAAAATTGATTTTGAATTAAATTGGTATAAATCTCCTGCCACCTAACCTCCTAACCCAGCCACTTGAAATGAAGGAGATCCAGGCGGCAGTGAGGGTGTCCGTTCAGTGGTACTCAGACTGGAATTCAGTGTCAGTTAATCTGTCAGTCAGTGGATTCACATTGGTATTCGACGCTAGAACTTTATCAGTCATTTACCGATTGCCACAGTGACTAGCCCCTCGTTTTTTTCTGTACAGCTTGTAGCTTCTTTCAAACTCTTGCCACTTTTTGACCCTTTCTTTTCAGGGATCTATTTTCATATCATTTTGAAAAAATGCCACTAAAGCTACTATTTTTTCACTTTGACTTCAAAAATATTGGCAGACTTCTTCGCTCATTGGATAAAATAAAATGTATAGCATTGTAAGCGCCACAGTATACTGTATTTGTACCTCAAAATCATTTCAACGGCTACTACAGGAATTCATTCAGAATAATTTTAATTCATTTGTACTTTATTTCCATCTTAGGCCTAGGATTGTAAGACATTTTCGAATTTTTTCTTGAATCTATTGTTAATTTATTTCAAATTGAATATCGTTTAGAAATTAATGACACTCATCTCCTGTTAGTGTGCCGCGCGTTAGTGTGCCGGCTTCTCGGTTGTTCACGTTTGACTACTTCTGTCTCTCCCCCCTGTGCGTCCTTTGACCGCCTATACTGAAGCTCATCACAAGGACAGGCAGTGACGTATCAGATGTCGTTTACTTCGCGACTCACTGCGCTTATACTTTCTGTGCGTGCAAATGCGTAATTAGTTTCTTCATATTATGAGTGAACCAAAAAAAAAAACTTTTCTGTCAATGAGCGAAATATCTCTAATTTTTCAACAAATCAAAAACGGCGAATCAAGAAATTCGATCTTAAATAAATACAAAATAAGTGAACGTTTACTACGTAAAATTGTTCAGTGCGCCGATGAAGTTATAAATAAATCCAAAGACTTTGAGTTCAAAAACCAAAGAAAACAAAACAATGAGATCTGCTTAGAATGATGAAGTAGAGTTAGCTTTATTGAAGTGGTTTATCCAAAAACGAGACTCGTGTCAACCAATTCCGGCAACGATGCTTCAGGAAGAAGCTCGAATTTTTAATGAAATGCTAAAGGGGCCAGCAACCTTCAAAGTAAGTTATTAAAAACGTATTAATTCGAAGATAATTATTGAATTTAGCAATAATATAACGATAATTTAAACTAATTTACTGGTTAATGTATGATTTTAAAATTCGGCATAACAATGATGCATAACTTCAAAAAATGACAGCTGTTGATTTTATTGTTATGGTAATCAATTTTAATTTCATGAATTGCTCAGTGCATTCAATGACATGATTAATTAATAATTATGTAATATGTGCTGTATCGATTAATTGGCATCCATGTTTTGATAAATTTTGAAAGATTGTGAAAATACTAAGGTGCCGGGTCCAGAGACTATACATACTATCCTGAGTGTTTACTCACTCGTCGCTCTAAATTTGGTTGAAACCAGATTTTAATAGCTCCCGTGACTGTGCCGACCAGACCCGAGGGCGGCACACTAACGGGAGATGAGTGTATTTCAAATTGAAAGAGTTTTAAAATTAGCAATTTCATATAATCACATTAAAAATGAAACATATCAAACTCGGAAGCATTCAGATTCCAATAATCATATATATATATTGAAGTATAAAAAATGTTTAGCTTCAAATTTAAATCGTTGAAAAATGTACTATTTCAAAAAGAAAGCCTTTATAGTAATATAATATTTTCAGATTCAACAGTAAAAAATAAATAAGTTTCAAATTGAACAATATTTGAATCCCACCAAAAACATCTACCATGTGAAAAAATCTGCCAGGCATAATTATATGAATTTGTGAAGTTGGTCAAGTAATTTGAAAAAAAGAAAACGTACTACTTAAATTAGTTGAAATAATTGAAAAATGAATTAAAAATGAGACATTTTTCATATTAAAATATATTAAAATTTTCACAAAGTTCCCCCTAGAAAATTTAAAAATAATTTTTAAAAGCCGTTTTGAACATTATAAAACTTAGCGAGATTATAATTTCAATCTTTTATCCTCTGCCATTTTATAACAAAATTATACATTAAATCGCGCTTCGAACAAATTAAAGTAATACGCTTCTTTTCATTATTTTTTGGATGATTGTAAGAAAATTAATATTTTCACCTGCACCTACCTCTACTGCCTAATGTATTCAACGCATTGACAACAAATTATAATGCAAGTCTGTTGTAACATGTTTTCGATACCTAGAAGGTTGTATGATAATTTATCGCATAGCAGGAAAATCAAATATAACTGAGATATATATGATATGAGTGTCCCAGAAAAATAAGTTCCACTTTGTTAATCCACCTTAAAAATATGTGCGATAACGAAGAAGTGTGAGTGAGACAGTGACTAGTATATATACTGAGACATTTTGTAACTGAGCAATATTCGTACAGTCACACTGCTCAAGTAAAATTAACTGCTTCTGTTTATTAGAAGAAAATGAGGTTCATTACTCGTACTCTGGTTTTCGCTTTAGCGGTCGGCCTCAGTTCTATTGGTAATTATATGATTATGTACATTTTTAACTGCATTTCGATTATAGTACATATTTGATTTATTCCTGCTAAACCATTTTCAATTAAAAACTATCGACGTTGGATGTTTGACGAACATTGGTTCAATGATGAAAAGTGAAGCACTAAAGATTACTAGAAAATTACAAATTCGATTACTCAAAATATTTACTAACTCGATAAAGGAAGTTATCAAGCTTTTCACGAAAATATATGAATTTATTTAGAGCTGTCTATATTAGTTGAGAGAATTAAGGAAAAAATATGAAAATAGTAAGATATAAAATAATAATTAGGATAATAAATAGTTAAAAGTGACAATAAAATAATAAAGAAATGAAAATAATATAATATAATAATAATAGTAAATTATAAAAGCGAAAATGGGAAACTTGATACATAGAAAAATTGCATAACCCGGTAAGAAGGCTTACAGTGAAAACTATTGGAAAGTTCAATCCTATATAATCCTTGATTGTGCACTTCATTCGAATAGAGAAGATTTAAATCAAAGGCTTAGTCGATTTCAATCTTCCTTCTAAAAGTTAAATACACTGGAACCTCCATTTAACGACGGTTTCGGGTATGGTCTGCGATGGCCGTGAAGCTCTTCTGAAAATTTCAATATTGTAAACAGTCAGGGACGTTTGGCCCATTTCCAGTAGGAATACATAATATTGATTTACTGTATTTTGTACAAATGTAAATTTTTGTTAACATAAAAGATGGATCTTCTTTTAATAATGAAGCTTAGTTCATGAAAAGAGAATTTTCCACGTGTGTTTAAACACAAATGCAGAATACTTACGCGAGTGTTCGAACTGAGCGCCTTGTGGCTACGGAATTCCTGAACTACGCTGAGCTCGCAGCACTTATCTATCGGATCTTTGGACTCCGTCACCAACGAATGCGTTTCAGCCGAAATTCTAGGAAGACGGTATATAGACTTCCGCTGAATGGAGTTTCCAGTGTATAGTGAAAGAGCACATTAAACAGAACAAACATGAAATTCAAATCATCTGATAAGATTTATCATCAGAATACATTAACTCATTTGTGAATATACTCGTTTTACTCAAATTCTATAATTGGAAAATGAAATGAAATCGTGATGAAAAATATTCTAATCATTTTCCGTTACAACTTAATGTGTGCGACTTAATCCTAATGACATAAAGTGATCAACACATTGTATTGAAAAGCTTGTTACTTATTAATTACTCAATCAACATTAAGTTAAAATATTGGAAAGCACTTTTATTGAATTGAATTGAGAATCGTAGTTTTTAATTTTTTCAAAAAGTAATAAAGGCTAGAAAGATTAGAAAGATTAGAAGATCTAAAAAATATACAGCTGAGGATTTCTATGCATTGAATTATGAATGATTACTGCATTCACATTAGACTAGTGAATCTCCAACCTGTTTCAATGGAAGCCTTCTTACCGGAAAAAGAACGCAACTCTGAAACATTTTCAACTTTATTGAAACAATGAGAAGACAATATTTTGAAACGTGTGAATAGGATAAACCCAGGAAAAAGTTTATTCGAATTAAAAAGAAATTTCCTTGAATCAAAGAAATTTTTTCATTGCCAGGATGGCCGCTGTACCAGCAAACCGGGAAATGACCGAGAAGTTTTCAAAAACAGGATAAAACGGTAGCTGACAGTAAATACATTTTTTGACCGGGAATATTACAAATTTTCAGAAGGAAAATCTATCGAATTACCTAAAATATCACAAATTTCAAATCGAATGATACAATTCAATTTAAATAAGGTTCGATCTTAAGATTTTCTTAAATTTGAAATTTAACTGATAATTTTTTCAGTTATGAATTTATTCGGTTTAATATGCGTCATTTTGAAATCTTTTACTTAAACATTTTTCCATTTTAGGTGTTCATTTTTAGGCATACATTTTCAATTCAAAGAATTTTGAAATGCAATTTTGAAGACTTAAACAATTAAAAATTAAAAGAGTTTGAAATTGAACATTTTTTATCTAAAAACTTTTTACGTTGATTAACTGTAAATATAAATAAATAATTTTTTTTAAACTGAGCTGTAGTTCGAGTATCAAAACTTGAACAATGATTCATTTTACAAGACGATTCTAAATATGTTAAAAATTAAACAATTTACAGACTTTAACGTTACAAATCTACGTGTTTTAATTCGGAAGCCTAAGTATTGAATTAATAGATTCGTAATTAAGCGCTTTAATTCTCTTTCAGATCCTGTTCAAATATTGCTTCAGTCTAAGATATTCTACTTTCAACCCATTTAATTTGAAATTCTTTAATTGGAAAAAAAGAACAATTGTGTGATATTTAGCAATATTTGACTGTTCTTTCATAGCAAATTAATTAATGAAATATGCAAAACTACACAATTTGGAACTAAATTGTTTGAAATCGAAAGCCTTGAATTGTCAATTTGATTTATTTGAATTAAATGTAATTTAATGAATTAAATTTCATTCAAATAATTTTAATTTTTCAATGAAAGTGTTGAATTTTAATGTATAGAAAACAACTGAACAATTATTGACTTGAAATTACACAAAATTGTAATACTTTAACTCCAAATTTAAAAAGCGTTCAGTTTAACAAATTTTTTTCAATCCTTCAATTTTCAATGTTTCTAACTTATAATTGCTTAAAATGATATAATTTCGGACATTCACAAATTTATTGATTCATTCTTCAGTTTAGAGGATTGAAAATCATAGCGTGGATTTCAATTTTCAAATCAGAAATATTTGAACTATTCCACTTTAAGAAAGGAAAAAATTTAAATTTTGTAGTTTAACGATGTTTGATTTTAATTTGTTATATTGAAAAGTGTTAAAGGCGTGCAAATTATTGAGCGTTTAATTTAAAAATTTAATAACCTCAAATTGAAAAATTTTTGAATTCAAAAAAGTTTCACTCTGAGTGCTTTAATTTGCGGTTCAGTTTTGGTTACTTCAAATGAGAATATTTTCAGCTTTAATATTTCAAATTTTTTAAATTTCAATGACCGTAAGAAGTTTTTGCCAACCGGGAGCAAACCGGAAGCTTTTTTTCTCTTTTAAAGCGGCCATCCTGATTGCTATGCGTCAAAATTTTATCTGATTAAAAAAATTTTTTGGTTATTTAAAAACAATTTTAATTGAATATTTAATTTCTTGATCCAACTAAAATCTTTTCCTAAATGAAAGAAGTATTTTGTTATATTCAACCAAAAATTTATTCAAATCAAAGAATACTTTGTTTGTCTTACTTATAAAATCACTTGGCTTAACAAAACGATAAATTTAAATATTCAAGGCATTTTCTTCACAAAAAGTAATACTGAACTTTTTTTCTGGCGTGCTTATAAGCACAAAATAATTAATTTCTATTGTGAGAGAGACTGCACTGCGCACCGTAGCGGTTTGTGGCAGAAGTATATGTATTTAAGCCTAGTCTTGTATTCGCAACCAGCTTTTTATAATTTAACACAATACCACAAAATCCGAGAAATTATTCAAAATGAATATAATCTCTATTGGAAGAAAAGGTATCGGGTTAAACTGACGTTACTTTTCTAGTATTTCATTGATTTCAAAAATTTGTATTGAAATAATTGTCAATCAAGAAATATAGAATTCACAGCACATGAAGTTTTATCAGGTGCGTGCTGTTGTATTTTATCGAATTTCGTTTGTATTTCCTTCTGTGAGTACACAGGCATTAATGGATTTATTTTCAAAGTGAATGAATAGAGGTAAAATAGAATGAGTTTGTAAATAATTCTGATTTTTCCTTGATGAGGGTGACCTAGTATGATCCAGTAACGTGTGACTCATACATCAGAAGTTTCACAATATTGATTTTTTATTAGTACAATGAAGCTGAAAATGTTACACGATCACGTTCTTTTATAAAACGATTCTATTCCTCACGTTCTCCATTTCTGCAATTTTTTTTCATTAATACGTATTTATAGCCCTAAATAAATTAATATATTTTCACAAAATAATCAATAGTTTTCCACTATCGAATTACTAAACATTTCAACTAATCGAATTAGTGATTTTCTAAGACTAATCTTTAGTGGCTCACTTTTCTATAATGAATCAGTAAAATTTGACTAGTATTTAGTGAAGTTTATCTAACTTAGATTCAGAGAGTATTTTAAGAAATAACTTTCATTTCACTTGAAGAAATACTTTTCTTGGTTTAAAATAATAAGGTTAAATAAATTATTTCCTCAATTTTAGCCAGTACTTTACTAGCATACATATTTTTTTAAACTCAAAAAATATAGTATCAAACAAATCATTTCTATAATTCGAAGGAGGAAAATAGACGTCATTCACACCTAGCTTAAATCAGTTTTAACTGCAATGTGCTTGCCCATTTCACTTTTTTCTGATTATGCTTTGGGGATACCTCCCAAGTATTTTGATCCGTTTATTAAAAAAATCATTGTGCCCCTCCTTAGTAAATCTTCATTTGCATTTTTTTTGTGGAGCTATTAAGTATATTTTCATTGAAATTGATGAGTATTGAATGTTTGTTGGCATAAAACAAAAGGAAGCATCCATAAAAACCCTCTAATAGTTCAATATCATGTAACATTCAAAAGACTCTAAAACCTCTCAATATAGGTGCGAAAAGTTAGTTCCTTAACAATGCTTCTTCTGAATGTATTTATTATTATTATTATACCATTAAGCCAAATCCGATTCGGGGTAAGCGTAACTCGTTCGGTTCTGGTCTCGTTTTACTTCTGGGGATTAAGGAATTTGTATGGTAAATTTGGGTACGGGATGTTTAGAAGGAGAAGGAAAAGGTTTTAGATCAATCTCACAACGT
>JAUMHM010000005.1:51158738-51173235 GCA_032362435.1 Melikaiella ostensackeni
AGTCTACTGGATACGTTGTATCATTCAATACTCTCTCACTACAGCGAAATATTGTGTCACTGGACGATTCGAAGAGCCATACTGAAAGCACAAATTAAATGTTCTTGTTACTCGTGAACAAAAATACGCTATGAAATAAAATAAGAAAAGCGTACGTACACATTTATTTATTCAACATCAAGATGCTTGTTACACAGATGCGTAGAAATGAGAGAGTTTTCTTCGCTCATATTTACAAAATATACAATTTAGAGGGCTATTTATTTAAAGATTTTCTACGTAACCGAATGGGAGAGAATCATGATTACCAATAACCTCCTTTTTGTGTAAACTGGTCGACAGCTTATGTGTTCATTGTTTGTAACTATGTCATGGTATGCTGTTCCACGAATCACTCTATATAATTCAATTCAATCGGGGCAGCCTCATTGAGAACAAGGTCACAGATAGAGTCAAAGTTTATGAGTTGGGAGTTTCTGTGGTTCAGGGTTCTTTCTTAATCTAGGAAGCGTGAATATTTTCATGGTCTACGGGCAAGATATTATACAGAATTTTATTTAGACTCTAAATAATCTCTATCAATTCTTTTTGAGTATTAGGGATTTCAGTTGTCGGCGCATGTTTTGAACATATTCCTTTTCCTGCTTCTCAGTGGTATATTCAGAAGGATATCCACTGGCCTCATGCTGAATCTTGAAAAATCTGCTTGTCACCTTACACCCATCTTCAACCGCCGCTTTGAGATAATCGGAAACCCATGTTCCTTCTATTTTGCGCTCACTTGTGTTATTTATATGTGAAGAGTCTTGCTGTAATTGTCACTTACAGCAAGTATAACACAAGGGAAACACGAGCTTTCCATGTATACGGACAGGAAGGACCGGTAAAATGCGGTAAATTTACCGCATTTTGATACATATGGATACAGGGAGCAAACCCAGATTAGAGATTTTTGTTTTCCCTCTTACCCGATAGTAGGAAAATGTATTACTCGTTTGTCCGCCATAAAAAGTATCCCGAGGGTTTAGAGCACCGTGCCTTAAAGGGAGATGATCTTTTGAAAACTCTTTTAATTCAAGATTTTGAGCTTTTAGCGTATCAAAATCGCAGTCCCACATCTCAAAGACTTCGTATCCGATTCCGCGAAGTCGTTGAGTTTATGCACGTGTTCGCTCGGAGCGGTCGTTCATGTTTCCTGAGTTTTTCCCAACACCTATTATTTTATTTTGATTCGAGTTATTACAGCGAGGACATCCGTTCCAATAACATCCATGAAATTGATATACAGCTTTATTACCAAGCCCATCCTCATAATAGCCGTGAACTATTACCCCTTCGGTTAATCAAAATTCTAGAGCTCAACCTGCATGTATGATTTCTAGGTCCAACTCATACTTTATAGATAATAGCTATCCTACAGCTTTTTTCGACTGCTTGTTTGCTGGTCTATGAACCCCATTCGGTAAGACGCCTATTAAATCATGTTTTAAATTATTTTTTCCGAGTACCACAGAGCAGGCTGATGCTATATCGCAACTTTCAACGAAGGGATCAACATATGCTACTTCAATAAATAGTGACCGAAAAGCTAGACAAGCCTTATGAAGAATGCCAGCGTAATTAATCAAATAACTTGTAATGTCATTTCAAAAATTAAAAATGTAATTTGATTCAATGCATTCCTCGCACCACTCGGAAAAACTGTACGACCCTCTGAAGACATTGTGTCAGATGAGTAATATTCTACATCGGGTAATTTACCTATATAAGACTGATTTTGTGGCGTATTAAACAGGTAAGGGAAAGTACCTTTTTTTGCCTCGTCTAAGTCAAAGACAGTCGGCATACCACTTAAGGGCATATGTAGGTAGTTTAGACTGTCGACAAATCGAGTTTTACTGGCAGTCATCAATATCACACTAGTACTGTTCAGAATAAGTTTTGGTGGTTCATTGATGTACTGGCGGACATCACACCATTTGCACCTCATGTCTGGATTCAGATCTTCCATACATTCATCGTATACATGCTGTGTGACACACAGATTAGGTTTGTGAATGTTTGTTGATTCGTCTCCTACAACCATCTAACACTGCTGTGTTTCGAAAGGCGTCATAAAACAAAAATTATTACTGGGGCAGAGTTCTTCACACGTAAAACATTCTGAGAAACCACATAAATGCGTAGACCCCTTTTTGGTTTTTTCAGAATTTAGTAGCAGTGAGCACTCGTCACGAGCTTTCAACACTGAGCAGATACTTACCTGGTACAAAATGAATTAGGGAGTGTGCGCTTTCTGAAACATTCTTGACCATAAAAGTATCTGAGACAGCCTCAACATTTTATATTATTATTTATATTATCAGTGCAAACATCAGCCTTACAGGATAGTGTACTGTACCAAAAGTCACATTGCATTGAACACCTAAGATCGGTTTTTCGATGATATGCCTTGTTACAGTGTATGAGAAATTTTTGTGCTGCTCCGGCTCCAATTAAATTGATTGTAGTCATTATCGGGCTGTTTTTCATATAATAAATAAATGCTTTTCTTAACCACACCCCCAGCGCATGTAATTACAGAACTACCATCGTAAAATGCTTTCTTCTTCCCCTTCCCGAAATCTTTGAAATTATGAAATATCATCGCTATTTGTTGTCTTGATAGATAATTTTGATATGCGATCAGCTCAGGTAAGCCACACCTACCCTCTGGTATTACTACCCCAGCACTTCGCATGAACACTTCAGCTGCTTTAATCTGTACTCTGCCTGATCTTTTGCGTATACTTTGCCACACTATTTTAAAATTTGTATTATTCCTGTCTGACTGAAGGTCCGCATTCGCGAGGCTACAACTATAGATAGTAGCAGGCATGTATTTTTTCATTTTGTAATTCATAAACGGATCATTTTTCAAATCACTAAGCTAGATTTGTCGACCTTCACCTGCTGGTACACGTATCCGGGTAATTCCTACCACAAAAGTATCATCTATGTTAAAACTCATGGCACATTGTACACCGGACGCTACAAGTTTCCACAAGTCTTCAGAATAGAGATCCTTTAATGGTAGAAATGCTTTCCAGGCAATGCCCTTACTAAACAGTAAGCAACAGGGTAATTCTCACCAGGAGGTACAATTTGAAACGTTAATTTTCTCTCAGATGTCGCGAATTTTTTAATAAATTGATCACTTTCATTTATTTTAGTAATAGAGGGGAACGCATTATTAATTCTGTCATTCCCACCTATTGGTTGTACATCTTGCATCTCCGGCGTAGAAGCTCTCACAGTTTTCCTAGCCCAGGATGAACCTGCGACTGCCTCAAGTGCTGAGACAGCGTGGGCTCTTCTCGATTGGCCATCAATCACTTCCTTCTGTGTAGTATCCACTGCCCTCGATGAACCTGCGATGATTCTTGGATCTGTCGTTATATTTGACGTTGAACCGCCACCACACTGAATTGTTCCGTTTTGAGATACTGAAAACGAAAAGAATATATTTTTTTTTGGATCATGCATTCATCTCTTACAACGCTGATAGCAATTTTAGCGCACCATGCGCGCATGGCGCAGGCACGGCGTGCATATTGACGCGCACGACGTGCACGCAGATGTGCCATCCATGGAGGGGCATATGCCAGGAACGTGGTGCCTGCATGCACGCACAAGCATAGAGCAAGCACTTAGTGCGCGTGTGAGTAGGGTCTTTAAATTGTTTTTTTTATGATAAAGGAAAGTGCCGACAAGATTTAATTTTCAATTTTCATTTGAGAAATGTAAAATTGAAACATTGAGAATTAAAAATGGACGAAATTGCACTACTGAAACAAAAAAAAAGTTGAAATGGGCCAGACATAGACGTGCCCTTACATATTTTGTTCTATTTCCTACAAAACCGCTGAATAATAGACCGTGTACAACTAATCATGTGACACTCTGGTATATGCTCTTAAAAAAATGGAATAACAGGGAAGGACAAAAAAAGATAGCGACATGGCCCCTAAACCAGAACACCATACCTTTACGTCCTTTAGTGTCGCAGAATCTATATATGGTTTCAGACTTGCTTCATCATGTCAGGTTCTTGAGAAAATTAGCTTTTTTGGTCACTTTTTAAGAACAACAGACAGTGCGAACCTGACGTGAAGGAGCAAATCTGACACCAGATTCGGATTTAGGGACTCAAAAATCTATAGATTTATAAGCTCTCTATCGTTATCTAAGTTCTCGTGATTTCATTATGAACAATATTAACAATTGGTGGTACTACAGTCCAGTTTCCATGTCGCTTTTTTTGGTGCATCTGTGTTATCTACGATATCGCGATTTCAATATTAACAACTTTCTGAAAATAAAACCAAGAATCCAACGACCAAATTTGGACAACCGCCACCAAATGTCTGTATTGTAATTTAGAAAAATAGGCTGAAAATAAAAAAAAAGAGAAAAGAAAAATGGGAAGGCAACCTACCAAATCCCCTTCCTTCTCTTTTTCTTTCTTTCGTCTTCTTTTAATTTAATTATTTTCAAATGACAATACAAGAACATTTGCAATTCGTTCGATTCTATGGTTTGTTTTCAGGAATTGTATATACTAACTTCAGTGTTGGACGTGAAATAGGAGTTTTAATTTGATTTTAATCATATTTGAACTTCTCTATCTGACTCTATTTAACTCTCTATCTTTGATGCGTCTGCGTTAACTAAGTTCTCGTGATTTCATTATGAACAATATTAATAAATTTAAATTTAATTGAAGATCAAATATGACTAATTTTCTAATTTTTACAATACTATAATATCTAATTCTCCATTCCTTCTTTTTACTCTTCAAACTCACTGTCGGCCAATTACTCTTCTTCAAATTTGTCTCTTTCTGGAATCTCATCTTCTATTAATCTGATTTTTTGGATCAATTCTGGGTAGGTCAGGTTTTCATATTTGCCATCAGGTTTCTCATCTTTGGCGGAATTTCGATACCGTTGTTTCGTAGTCCGTATGACTTCCCTCATCTCTGTTTCATATTCGAGAATAGAGTCAGGACCTTTGAAATACGGACCTTTCGTTGTAGATGCTGAAAGCGTGAAAAATTATTATTTAATAATTGTTACAATTCATAAATTTCTGCAACATGTGATATTAAAAATAAAAAGGAATGTCAAGTCTTAAGAGTATTGTCTACAAAAAAAAGGTAAATGCACAATGAAAAAAATTACTGTAAATTACGTTGAACACTGTTGTGTCACCAAACTTTGGAGTTTTGCCAGCTCCATGCCAAATGAAGTACGTCACTGCCTCGGCGGTTAGCACTTGCTTTAGGGCAGAACCTAAAAAATCTCGAAGTTTTATTCCACCTAGGGTGAGGAGATGTCGAAGCTGAAAAGATAATTATAATTTGTAAGTCTTTTACGAGTATATTCCTGACATTATTCTGAATATTATATTAATAAAGAAATCGGCCAGAAAAAAAGTATTACCAATTTTTGACGTTTGCTATCGCTTTCTTCTATATCGCTGTCAAGGTCGACAAATTCCTCAACTGTTCTTGAGAGAAAGCCCTCAATCGGCCCACAAAGTGTCTTGTTGCATGGTGCTTCTTTGTGTTACTCCTCCAGGATTTTTCATATTTTACCTACCTTACCTACCTTTTTTGTTAATTCATCATGTTGGCACAATATCCTTAAGTTTTGCTCCTTGACAATCCTCAAATCATAATTTTATAAAGTAGAACACTTTTGAAAAATCAGAAATACCTACAATATCCAGGAAAATATTATTCCTAAATAACTTGCTGCAAGTCTACATAAAGGCTATCGATATCAAAGATCGAGATATCCATCGGACAACCTTCTTGGTCCAAGACGGACGAGGGTGACATTTCCAATCTAGAAAAAGATGAAAAAAATGTTAGCAACGAATTACTAACCTAGATTTACTTTCGAATAAGTAGTCAAAGTTATACGATTACTCGTACTTATAAAATATTTTCTATTTCAAATTAGTAACAGTTAGCTGTTATAAGTACCTGTCATTTTTATTCGTGGTTCTTTCATCTTCGTTCTCTGGGTCGACTGATTCTTCCATCAGTGGCAAGTTATCTCTGCTTTCTTGTGCATGTCTGCTGTTTATACTCTGAAACAAATATTTAATACATAGAATATTAGACGAAATTATTGTGTATTTTGGGAAGATCTGCTAAACTATTTATTAGTAAATAGATACGTCAATACAAGCTTACCGTTCAAGTACGATGGCTACTTTCAACCCTGAATTATTTAGGGAAGGTGAAGCTTGTGTTCGATGAACCTTCCTTGCCGGTAAAGAGTTTTCTTACAAATTGGGTGAAGAGTTCCTCTTTGCTGTCTTTGATCTGAAATAAATACATAAAATATTTAATGAAAAAAATTCGGGAAAATCTGCTGAAGTATTACTTCGTATTTTTCTTCAAACTTTACATAAGAAGCATTAAAAGTAACTTACTGCGCTCTTACGACGTCTAACTTCATTGCTGAATTGATTGTGGGAGACGCAGCTTGAAATTCTTCGGTCCCAGGTGATAGCATGGTCCGTAAGGTATTTGTGTTGTTTTTTGACTTCCGAGCCTTTTTCATCGAGGAGATACTTCCTACTTGTTCCATCTCAGAGTCAATGTTTTTCAAGTCAATGTTGCATTCAATCTTCTGTTGACATTTTTGCACAGCAATTTCTCGCAGTCGTTTCAGCTCACCCTTGACAGTGGATCCATATTTTGATTTTGCAGTCAGGGGAGTATCATTTTCAGACATTGAAAACTTGTCTGGTATGCTAATGGGTCTTCCGCTACTGTATGTTCATATGTCTCTTTCGGCATTTGATTTTTCCGCTCCTTTTAAATTGACCAAATAAGCCGTGTCGACAAACAGGGATCAAATGGACAAGAAGGATTTCATCGCACTGTTCAATATTGTTTGGAATATTTTTTTTATAACTTTTAAATTACGTCAATTCTTTAATCGAAACGCTGCTTAAAGTGATAACCATTCACTTTTTTGTACACAACAGTTGATTCTTCTTCAATTCATTAATTAATTTCTTTATTGTGCGGAAATACAAAAGGTGTAAGAAACGGACAACAAATCCACTCATTTGATACAACATTCTCTTCCTCTCCTTCTACTTCGCTCCAATGCGGAATTCTATAAGACTTGTTTTTCAAGTCAATCAACAATGTTGATTTTTCTGCCATTTAATTTCCGGTGTCCGAACTTTCCATCTACGTGAGCTGATACAATTTTCTTCGCATTTCCTATCCAGACGGAGTACATTGCCTCAAATGGAACACGTGTCACTAATGGCACTATCGGAGCCAAAGGAGATCTACCTTCATGAGGGTCATTCTCTACGAGATTTTCGTAATCTTCGTCGTTTCTTAATGGGTGTCAAATGCCAAAGAAATCATTGCGATTAGCTATGAATATTCCACCTCGCTCTTGTATCTCGACAATTTCTTGAACTACTTGATCGAAAAAGTCGAACGGATTTGAGGGCTTATGCTTGCCTTCAAATATACCAGCAATAATGGCTCTCTTATCTGGTATACTAGAAATTCCATATTGCATGGGCCAATACTGATCCGCTCCTTTATCTACATTACACCCGTCCGTACTTAAACCAATTTTGATCACTTCTGGCAATTTGTTTTCCAGAAAACTTTCCAGTTTCTTTATCCCTGTCTTTTTCAATCCAATGTGAAGATATTATCCGCCTGCAATTTCCTGAATATTCCTCCTTGAAGCAGCTGTTGGTTGGCCTTCGTTTCTGCCTTTAACTAAAGTTCGCAAACTTCTTGTATTTTAGAGACATTTTTTGCTGTGTGTTCCTGTGTGCAGTATGTTGAGTATGAATCCGAGCTACCATAACCTACAATAACTTAGTAGGCAATTCATGAAATCAGAGAAAGCAGGGCCACTATTACTCGTAGTGCATTTTTCACGAGACATATTATTATGCAATTCCTTCCAAATAATCCTCCTCACTTTTCCCTGGATTGAGTCAATTAGGGATAAAAATACACAAAGTAACACAAATAATAACATAATAAACAATACCATAATAATAACCAGGACCCAAGCACACACGACACGACGCAAGCGAACAAGCGACCTTGCGTCAACTAGGAGAGTGCGCGAGCAGGCGTCGCAGCACTATATCTCTGTTAGCGCGCGATTTTTCAAAACACTTCGAACAATTTGATCTTACTTTGTTAATAAATAGTTCTTACATGTTTCCAAATTAATTTCTTTCCTTTATCTGTTGAAACGTATTACTACTTTTTCAAATACATAATAAGAAAGGGGTAAGTGTGATACGAAATTGCAAAGTTATACTGTGAATCATCATATTTCGAATATTTGAAGAGATTGTTCTTTCAAATTTTGCCAAAATTATCTTTGGACTTTCTACTTTCAATCTACACCATCTTTAATCAAAGAAAATTTGCGTGAAGAAATATTTTTAATTTTCTTTGATAATGATAGTATGTACTTACATTTTTATTGCAGAAATGAGGCTTATTAACCTCTTCAACTAACCTTGAACTGTTGACAGATTTTCGTGTTTCTCAATGAAAATGAAAAACAAAAAAAGATCTCACAATCACTCTGAGTCTCATTCTGAATCACCCTGTCATAATTTATCACTAAAAATGATAAAAATATGACATTTTGGAGGGAGCAACGGATATTCAAGGAAAATATAATATCGTCCTTCAATTCTGGAAAAAAAATCGACAAAAGGTACGTGCTTTATATAGGAAAAATTTATATCAAAAGACCTGATGACGCAATTGCAAATTGGAGTTTTCTACGAGCATCTCAGTTTCTTTAAGAATAATTGATTGAAGCAAGCAAAGTAAATTTCTCATTTTTAGATAATAAAAAACGCAACTAAATTAACAAAGCTACATAAAAAACATAATATAAATGTCAACTTTCAATTTTTTTACATATTTTAATTTTGCCTACAATCATTTTTTAAACATGATTCTTTGTAATTTTTTGAACTTCAAATTCAATACTCTTTTCTATATTAGCTTATAATTATTGATTTATATTTACTTCCGCAGATTGCAAAGTGCATTCACAGTGCACGCACGTGTGCGTCGCATATTTCCGTCACCAAGTGACTGTATGCATGTTGACATCGGCGACGCATTATGCAAGCACTAAGTGCGCCTTCACAAAGTGCTGGCAGAATAGGAACATTCTTGCAAGCATTTCATGCGCGCATTGACGAGCACGAAACGTGCACGCACGAATTGCTATCTAGGAAAGTTTAGAAAAAATAGTCACATAGAACTTAAATTACCCTTCTGTTCCCTGTCCTCTTTTTTCTTTTCCTCCTTTTTGAATCCATCTCCTCTTCCTCCTATCTTTCTTCTCCTTCTCTCCCTTCTTCTTCTTTTCATTCTCCACTTCCTTTTCCCTTTCCTCCTTTTTTTCTTCTCCTCTTCTTCACGCCTTTCTACTCTCCACATGTCATGTTTCTCCTTCTGCCTCTTCAAACGTTCTTGCTTTGCAGAGTTTTGAAAGACTTTCTGTAGCATTTTTTTTTTTTGGTTTTGTAGAACCAGTGCTTTTTTTCATCATCCTCCCTTGATTTCTCAAACTTCTTCCTGTAAACAATCCTTTGCTTAGCTCTCTTCTCCATTTTCGTTTGCTGACCTTTCTCCTAAGCAGCTTCTCTCAGATTCTTCTGCTCCTGCTTTTTCTTCTGCAGATCCTCTGCGATTTGTGATACCAGTATAAAATCTACATCATCGGCATCCTCTTTGACAGCAATAACTTTAGAGGCCTTCTTTAATATTTTAATTCTGGGATCCTGCGAAATAGGATCCCGATTTTGCCCCTTCCTTGAGGCTTCTTGAGCCTTCGCTTGATCATTCTCCAGCTGGGTCCTACCTAATGCTGCGGTAATAACCTGCATCAGCCTCCATCTGAACCCTAGATTTTGATGTCTGGATCTTTTCTGCAATAAAAGAAAAAAAGTTAACATTTTTTTTGCTTACGAACATTTTATAATAAAAAATACCAAAAAATATACGTGATACTCTACATACCTGCAAGCATATGTAGCTCATCAATTTATTATTACTTGTCACAAGTAGGCGGGAGGGAAATCCCACAAATATACGATGGAGCTTCTCATCAGAAGGGGCATAGTATTGGTAGCTTCTTCGGAGTTTTTATTTCGTCGTATTCTGTCTCTCTTGATCAGCTGGGCCCGCGTAATAAAAAAAGCTCTTAGAGCTGAAATGAATGTTATAAATGATTCGAATAATAAGATACCTCTCAAAAATGCTGTCAAGAATCGTTTTGAAGGATCAAGCCTCCATTTGAAACGTCGTGCAATGGATAAAAGAGAGTATATCATGAATGGCTCGGACTATAACCATATTAGGAAGAAACGGCTAGTTCAGTCTATATCTAGTCATGGTACGCTTGACGTCGTTAGTCGTAATACGGTAAAAAAAAATAAAACAAAAGGTTCAAGTAAAAAAAAACGAGTTACAGTCAAAAAGAAAAAGTCGACAAAAAATAAGAGAAAAACGACGAAGACTAAACGCACTTAATCAAGGAATCGCACAATTAACGATATTCTTGGGAATGAATAAGCGTAGAAATGTCGTTTTTACACTCTCATTCCCGTGAGAGTTTAAACTCAGAGTTAGAACTCTTTTCATTACCTCCAACACAAACATCCATTGAGAGTTCTCAATGAGTTCATTGTAAACCCGTTTCTTCTCTCACTGATGACGCTCTCTTAGAGTTTGTTGTTTCTGGCCATGGTAACGAATATATTGACCTAGCACACACTATGCTCAGTCTTCGATTAAAACTTGTAACTCCTACGAGAGCAGCCGCAAATACCGCAAAATTGGATGAAGTAGGACTCGTAAACAATCTTTTGCATTCGCTGTTCAATCAGGTGGACGTATATTTTAATCAGAAAGTAGTATCACCTCCTAGTAATTCTTATGGATGTAGAGCATACATCGAGAGTTTACTCAACTATGGCTCAGCTGCCAAAAACAGACATCTTATATCCTCTTTTTTAATGATACTGCTGGATAGATGGATGATTCCGATGCTAATCAGGATTTAAAAAAACATCGACAGAATATTTCAGTGCTGATTATTCTATTGATCTTATTGGTCATCTACATTGTGATATTTCCAGTCAAGATAAACTTCTCATCAATGGTGTAGAGTTACGAGTCTGGATCGTTCGTTTCAAAGATATGCCTTATACATTTAACGATCTTACAGGCCCACCTCAGCGACAAAATAATTGGCTCAGTTGTGAACATCATGGCATCGAATGGTTTGAAAGAGATGTTCCAATGAATTTCCTTTACGCAAATCTTCGTGACGTTGTCCGGACCGCTCGGCTAATATACATTTGCGGATATGAGAAGGCTCCTTTGTTGAAAAAAGTTACAAACAGACGCTATGTCGCCTACAACCAACGGACATCACCTTTCATATGTTTCAGAAGATTCGAGCGAAGATACGGTAGACTTGACCCAACAAAAAATCTGATATCTTCAATAAGTATGAATTGTTTCCAAATACTGAAAGTACTTCTTTTCACACAAGCAAGGACAGTCGACGTGTTCCCAGTCGATAAGATCCCCAAGCGATGGAAAAAACCAGCTGCGATCGCTGCTAGTATAGGTGGACACAAACAGCCTGGTAGCCATTGGGTCGCCATGTACGTCGGAAGCAACGGACGGGCTACCTATTTTGACAGCGATGGATTATCACCTCTTGTAGCTGAACATTTTCTTCGTTTACGGGGAAATTGTTCCTTCTACAGGTGGAATACAAAAAGATTACAAAGTGAGACTTCAGATATGTATGGCCGATACTGTATTATGTTTCTTCATCACATGTGTCATAATTATTCTTTGTCAGAGTTTACTGATTTGTTTGCCGGTAATCTAGAAAAAATGATAGTATCGCTGGTCAATTTGACGAAAAATTGTTAAAGAAATATAAGCCTAATGAAAAACTTTCGTCAACGACAAAAAGACGCCTACATGGCGGAAAATACCGTTAACATAGAATCCTTCTTGAATCATGTATGCATACAGCAACATCGAAATGAGCTACACTTTTCTTGATGTAAATATGCAAGTGTATACCTTGAGGTTAGTATGATAGAATTCAACGTAATATGGGAAATTTTGCGTTATGGACATACTTTAATCGATTGCGAAGCGCGAGACACGTGATGAGGATGTATTCGTTTAGACCGAAGGAGCTTTAATGAAAAAAGGAATTCACAATTTCCAAATTACAGTTGTCAGTGGTTTGACCTTCAATTTTTAAAAAGTCTGTGCAAAAATGTTGGGGAAGTATAAACACCGACCGCGAAGCGCAAGGTATGTACATTATCGAGCGCGAAGCGTGAGATTCAACAGATGCGCTCCCTACGCGCGCTTAAACTTATGAGCAAAGCGAGCCGTACGAGATGAGAATGTGCCCACGCAGCGAGAAGATTTTTTTCATACAAAACTATCGTTCATACTTTCATACCTTTGGGTGCCTCTTGCCGGCTGGTTGCAGGAGTCGAAAAAACTCGTGAGCGGTTGTTGGTCCTGATTATCTTCTCCCAACACTGAAGGCCGTCCTTTTTGGTGAAAAAGAAAGAGAGAGGACTTGAAAAATTAAGCAGATGATGAGGCGATTGTGCCAAAAATAGTAGAGGAGCTCAATCTACCTCAGAAACAACTAATGATAATAATCTCCTTCAGAATAGTACGATTGAGTAGGAAGAAAAGAGAACAAAATGCCTTTCGATTGGAGGATGCGCCAGGTGGTGGTTGCCTAGCTTCCCGGCATAAAGGCAGGTGTGACTTCACGGGTAAGTCGTAAACTGGTTGAGGATCCAGTCAATGACAGATGGTATTCATACCGTCTCAGCGGAAATAATTAGATGATATGTCAACCGATTAGTAAATGGAGGATAAGTGGAAAAGATATTAAACGAAATTCAGAGTGTAAGCAAAGGAAGATTTCTTACAGTTCTAGATGCATTTTTTGACGTTTATTTTACCAATAATAATATTCGCAGCGATTTGGAGGAAGGAGACCTACAGTCTGCTACCAACCCTAGGGTTTAGTGTTACAGCAGGTTACCAGTCCCGAATTGCCTGAACGCACTGATGATTCTGTCTGAAACGTGCCCTTTTATAGCAAAGGACTGCTTGGAAGGCCGCGCAGAGAGAGCAGAAACTGGTGGAGACAGATGCGCGCATTAAATTTCGCTGGCGCTTCTTCTTCCTCTTCTTCTGCTTCTTCTTGTTTTCTATTGGTCTCCTGTGCAAACGACCATCCACAGATTGAGTAGTTATATAGATGTGGGCGGATGACGCATTCTAGAAGAAGTAGTAGAGTGCCCTCTATACAGATTGTTTGGAAATATATAATTGGCTCATCAGCTATCCGCCTACATCAAGATTCTGCTCTTCCGTTGGCGTGAGGGAGTGCGCCTTCCTTATCATGACAAGGGCATACTAACGTGCGTAGGTGTGTCCATACCAGGCTGAAAAAGATGCCTTCCTTCCCCGTAATGGGAACGCTTCATCCTAACTCTTTCTTACTTATTAGTCTTGAAATTAAACATTGCTTATATTTAAGGGTTGTCTACTGAGTAAATAAACGTCGCCTGCAACAGGGTTTTTATATTAGTGTTAAAAGAGTCTCGCTCTATGCGATTTGCGTGTAACACTTGGTGAAATTCGATTTCACGAAATATGTTGCTCGTATTAATATCTTCTTACTGGTGGGATTCGGCAGTTTAAAGGTTTTTCTGCAAAAAAAATAGCACTTTTGTCAGCTATTTTAGTTCACACAATTCACATCCTTATTATTAATAACTGTGAACGAAACATTAGTAACCATCATTTTTCCACAAGTTCACATATGACACGAAACGATATTGACTATAGGCTTTATCAAGTGGTCGATATATGTCAACAGTCAATCGCTTCTATCAATGGACTGTGACTTCTGACAAAAAAGGTCGTAAAATCATTTTAGTGTATGCAGTCGATGCAAATTCCATCTCGTAATTGCGTGCGAAGAATCATTTCAAGAAATATAGAAGGAACTGGCATAGTTCAAAGATTTGATACTATATATGTATATTATGCAGTGATAATTGATAATTCTATATTTCATTATACTTCGTTCTTGGTAGTCTTTCATTTCACCTAAATGTCGGACTGGCAGGATTTTTGAAACTAAAGATGTGTATCTTTTAATGTGCCTTCCATAAACTACGCTACCAGTTTTGGTTCGTTTTTGGCCCACTTGACCCCCACGTTGACAATAGTACACTGTAAGAAATAATTGTAATTTTTCCATACAATAGGATGGCACTTCTTCCATACTTTGAAATATTCCATACAGGTATGGAGATTTTTCAATATTCGCTTGAAGATTTT
>JAUMHM010000005.1:51198051-51214422 GCA_032362435.1 Melikaiella ostensackeni
AGACGGTGTTCAACGAAGCGTGAAACACCAGCAGCGTATAGATAAAGGCGCAGTGCGCGGGTACTGACATTCGTACTAACGTTTGGAGATTGCGTAATATTAGGAAATGGTTCACACGTCCCTGACTGTTTACGTTTCGAGAAATCCGGTTTAGGACAAAGGCCAGTGCGAAGCAACTCCCGCAACTGTTATTATATTGAAGTTCGAGTGTACTACGTCACGATCTAGAAAAACGAGGCGACTCATATAATCACGATTGAACTTCACGTATAGGTAAGTTTGTTTAATCGGTTAATTTTACATCAATTAACGAGCGTAATGATAAGATATTAAACTGTTCCATCAGTTATATTCAAAATATCTTAATTATTTCTTTATGAGTTTATTAACATTTGTTTACAGATTTTTAGTCATGATGAGATTTTTCTTACATGAAGATGAAAAATAAATAATCATTATAAAAGTGATGTAAAAAATTATGGAAGTTTTTATACATCATCCAGTGTTTTCAATTCGAAAGAAGTAAAAGAAGTGCATGATTATTTTCTGAGAGTGGTTATTGATTTCATATCATCTTTGCCCAGTGCTACTCTATCTGCACAAAAAATTTCCTCACTGCATTATTTCCAATACCTAAACACGAGCCTAAATAATTTTAGTCCTACAGTTTTTGACAATTTTTGATTTGATATAATGAATTTCTATATATGATGAAAAATGTCTTAGAGTTAGAGAGATTAAAATTAAAAACCGTCAACCGGGGTAATAACAGATCATTTGAGGTAAATATGGATCAACTTTGATGCTCTATAATTCAGTGAATTTTTATTATTTTTTAGTGAAGCTTTCTGTACATTCTATATGCAATAGTCTTAGTATATACAGTAAAATCCTACTTACAAAAGATTTTTGATGGAGTAATACCTTGATCCGTATTTTGTCCGGTGATCCATAATTACCCCGGTTGACAAAATGATAAAAATAATAAAAACTTTAATGAGAAGTCTTTTTAAAATTCCTTTTCTGACAGATTTTCTTATGCAGAAAAACATCCCTCATTGCGGTTGGTGAATCTTATAAATAGTTCTTGAAATTATTACAGCTGTTAAGCCGATTCTAATATCGAGACTTCGAAATGAATTTTTGTTCATACAAAAGAATATTAACAGTTGATATTTTTATATAATTTTTGGAGTCTCAATCTCTCTAATGGATTGCAAATAAATGTATATCTGAGAAGAATTGTTATTTCTTTATTTAAACAAGAAACGATCTCATCCATTACCACCGCACTAATTTTTATAAAAAAATTGATCACGCAGTAATAGTAACGGTAATTTGTCTTTAGTCAGATCTCATGAGGAGAACATCCTGGTTTCCTCATGGATTTTGGTGTGTTGAAAAATTTGTTTCTATCTCCTTGAAAAGAGGTTTAAATGAACATTGAAACGTTGGTAGATTTTTTGTAAATTTTTTTTGATTGTGGTTAAAAAAAATAATAAAAAAAAGACGAGAGAAAAAAGGAAGGTCGGGGATTTGGAAATTGTCACTGATATATATAATACACTGGATACAGGATTCAATGGAAAACGCGTGTGCCTACTTGTAGGCGTCGGAGCCGCCATTTTTTAAGGACGTTTTGGTTCGGGACAGATCGGGATATGCGGGAGATTCAAATGAAGTATGGAAGAAAACTTAAAAATATTAATAAAAGTCATGTAAAATTTAGTTTATTCTCAATGAGTGAATGGACTAAAACTGAAAACCTAATTAAAAGTAATTACATTAATAAAAATAATAAAACAGTCAAAAAAAAGGAAAGTCGATGGGATTTAAAATTGGTGGAATACACATTTTGTAAACACGTAGTTTGGAATATATTTTTTTCTCTTGAAAGGTACAATAAAACTTTGAAGTTTTTACAAGTGAACAATATAATAATTGTAATATCCTAGTTCTAGTCCTAGTATTTCCAGTAGTTCTTGACTGATTCTATAAGATTTAAGTTAAATTTTAATAACTAGTATATAATTATAATTTTATCCATTCCTCATTTTTTCCAGCTCCTCAAAATCCTTTTGCCTAAACAACTGGAAGGCTTGGTAAGATAAGAGTAATGATGCCTTCTTTACATTCAAGTGAAGAGGATTTTCTCCTATTATAAATGTCGTTTTTACAATATATATTTTTATCTTATGTATTTATACCTTATACCTTTTTCTATGTTCATTTTTATTAAACATTAATTGAGGCCCCAGATTCAATAACCCTGCATAAAACCTTACGCTTGAGAGTGGGGATGCCTCTTGCCGCTTGGGTCTAAGCGACGTTCAGATGCCCTCCCACTCTCAGGCGAAAAATTTTATGCGGGGTTCTTGAATCCGGAGCCTCAATTTGAAGTTCGTATTTATTAATTGCATAATATTATTGGCATAATATTAATAGTACTCATTATTGAACTCACGCACATGCTACACGAGTTTTATTCCTTTTGCTCTTTTTAATTATTATATTTTATATTATAATTTACATTCATTTTGTAATTATAATATCCGTTAGTCATATATACAATTTCAAACCACTTTTTTTATCTGCAGAAAAATTATTTTGTATAAATTTGTAGCCTTTAGAGGTTCCAATAAGTGTTTCACAATTCTTACGTATGTAGATTTTCAGGATATTACAACTATTATATTGTTCACTCGCAAAAACATCAAAGTTTGAGTGTACCTTTCAAGAGAAGAAAAATAAATATTCTAAACCACGTGTTTACAAACTGTGTATTACACCAATTTTAAATCCCATCGACTTTCCTTTATTTGTACTGTTCGATTATTTTTATTAACGCAATTACTTTTAATTAAGTTTTATTAGGTTTCCAGTTTTAGTTCATTCACTCATCAACAATAAAGTAAATTTCACATGACTTCCATTAATATTTTCAAGTTCTCTTCCATGCTACACTTGAATCTCCCGCATATCCCGATCTGCCCCGAACCAAAACATCCATGAAAAATGGCGGCTCCGGCGTCTTCAAGTAGGCACAGATATATATATATATATATATTAGTAACGGTAGCCATTACCGAAAACTATAAATTGAATCTCGCGAACATTTTTTGAAAGATACGTGACTTGAGAGAGTATAACGCATCCAAGGATAACAATAAAGTGATAATTTGTATTTGTTTATGCCAATTCCCAAGTGTACTTCTTAGCATTTTCCCTCTCAAATTCGCGCATGTGTAGCTATTTAAGAACAAATGATTACAACAACATTTAATAGCTCTATTGTTAACAAATATGAAAGCAAAGAGCAGTCATAAAATTATGATTAAAAATGAACTAATGTAATACCTTTCGCTCTGGAAGGGCGGGGGAATTCAAGTAGTAATTCCATTTCCCATTGTCAATAAGACAGTGTTGAATCCTAGTATTTGATGGATCGATTGAGGGAAAACGCTTTCACTCAACAACCGAGCGATACACGACACGTATCAGTGTCGAATCCATTCCTTAGTTCGTTTACAAACGTTAACTCGGCTTACTTCTTATTTGAACGACTTATTCGACGATCTTCCCGGGCTATGGCCGAAGGGACTATTGTTCACTTAGCAATTTCTTGTTCGCTATTTCTCGATGAGATAAAACTCTTGGTTTAATCAGAGATTTCGTGCTTCGAGGTACAACTGCTTGGAACGTAAAGACGACCACCAGGGATGAATCTGGGGTTCATATAGTTCTTCATCTCTTTTACAGAGTTTCAGAAAAATTCGGTCAATTATTGAATTTTTCAAAAACTTGGTTGCAGTCTGGGTCCAAATTTTGATTTCAAATTTTTTATCAGCAACCCGGAAAAACCCCTTACAAGTAAAGTACTTCAATGGGCCGCCTCAGATTTTCTTGAAGTAAAACTTTTTTCGAAGTTTTCTGGCAAAGAAATCAAACAGTAATGATCATTAGTGCTGAGGGTAGGCTAGGGGTAAAATATGCACCCCTAAATTCAGAAAATCAGCAGTATATCCACTCATTTTACGCAAAGATAGCGACTACGTTAATTGATTATCTCTGCATGCTTTTCTTACGTGCATTCTGTTTATTATTCGATTTTGATAGATAATCACTCCCACTTGAGCTTTATTCATATTTGGGGGTGGAAAAAAATTTTCTCAGGAGGTTGCAGCCCTCATTATAAGGATAATTTTCCATCGTTTTCTGTAATACGTGAGAAAGTCCTTTGATACATAGAAAACGTTGTAATACGCGAATTTATCGAAGAATTTTGTATCAAAATTATTTACAACACCCCGAAAAAAATTATTAGCTATTCACAGGGCGGTTGACAAGCCTTGATTATAAAACTGATTTCCCAAACCAGGTGTAGAAAATCTTAACGTTATACACTTAAGTAAAGGATCATAGAATATCTAACATAAATTATGAATCGATCAAAAGAACGTTCACAGTCAACAAAATTATCTAGGCGACAAACACTACACTCGAACACTACGCACTACACTACACTCCCCCGCAAGGTGGCTCATCGTCACATACTATCAGAACGAAATAATTGCGTTGGTTATTACAAGTTCTATTCGAAAAGAATACTCGTTGATAACATATTGTTATATTCTGTGAGTGAGTGACAAATGTTATTATTCTTTATTATACATGATCAATCTATTCGGCCTGTAATTAGTGGGTTTTCGTAAGGTTCTATTTTTCGAAGCTTCAAAGCTTCTAGGTGTTGGCTGAACAAATGGAAGAAAAAAAATAAGATCGTCAGTCGAAAAGTAACTAAATTAATTTCGAAGAGGGCAAAAACTGCGGAGACTCATAACAAAAGAGTGGAGGACATTAACCAATTTAGAAACAATTTCGAAGAAACGATTCGTGGAAGAAACCCCAATGAAGTAAACAACACTGACCCATCCTGATTTAACCTTGAATTGCTCTCCCGCCGATCAGTGGACATACCTGGAAGTAAAAAAATATACTCAAGCAACCGTTCCACCAAGTCCGACACTCATTCATATACAGCACAATTTATTTTAACTGCAAACGGAGAGCTGAAGACACCACCACTTATTATCGTTTCCGAGAAAGATGGAAAATTCGGTGTTCGAGTTGCCAACACGATGTTCCGGCACGAAGAAATCCACGTCGTGGCTTCAACTTCCAGAAAGATAACCAAACCTCTGTTAAAAGATTGGTTCAAGAATGTCTACTTTCCGAACGTTGGTAATAATAGTTTGCTGCTGCTAGATTCCTTGACAACTTACCAGGACCGTTTGGAAATCGATAAGGAAAAAACTGCTGGGAAAGAATACGCTGTGGTCACTATCTTTGGAGGTTTAACTAGTGACGTCCAACCTCCTGACGTACTGTTCAACCGTTCCTACAAATCATATTTGCGTTGAATATCGGACCATATAAATTTCCATTGCGATGACACCGTCAAACTGCACGTGGGGACACTATCTTGAAGTTGCAAACAATAACCCGCAATCAATTTCGTTCTCCGCGATTTCAACAGTTTTTACGACATGTCTGGGTAAAATCTGGTTTGATTGATGATGTTCAACAGTCACAATCCGAAGAAAAAGATAGCACGATGACATGGTTCGTCGATCCAATTGAGTATTGTTTCAATCCATATGACATTTTGCATAATCCTTGTATTCATTGTAAACAAAAGCCAAGCTTCAATCGTTGCTGTTGGCGTAAAAAATTTTTTTGTTTTAATGACTTCTATTTTGGTCAAGATGGCTTTCATTTCTGTGAAGAGTTTGTAGAATGATTGAAATTACATTACTACGTGTGATCCAATTTATTTCCTGCTTAAAAAAAAGACGATTTTGTAAGAAAATTTCGTAGTATCACAATTTTACAATAAAATAAAATTCTGGAAAAAAACTACCCGATCGTTTCGACAAGTTCTATCACCATTCGTAATCATTTCTTGTTTTAATCCAAAGAATATTTTTGTAAACACACAAATTCATTGTATAGTGCACTTGAAAATTCGTGATTATTCATTTTCAGTACAATAAACTTCCTTTGAAAGTAGTTTATGCAATGAAATATTATCAAAAAGGCCTACAAGTTATGACTCTATTTCAAGAAACAGCATTACTTAGTAGAGATATGTATACTACTTGTCAAAATTCTCCGTAAAGGGTTGCAACCACGACTTCTGATTTCTTTGGGGGGTTGAGCTGCATGAAGGAATGAACTTCGTCATCTCGTGATAATATAATTCAGTACACGTTTTACATTTTTTGGAAACTTCAAGATATTTTACAGCTGGTTTGGGAAATTAGTTTTATAATCAAGGGTTGTCAACCCCCTTGTGAATAGCTAATAATTTTTTTCGGGGTGTTGTAAATAATTTTGATACGAAATTCTTTGATAAATTCGCGTATTACAACGTTTTTCATGTGTCAAAGGACTTTCTCACGTCTTACAGAAAACGATGGAAAATTATCCTTATAATGAGGGCTGCAACCTCCTAAGAAAATTTTTTTCCACCCCCTAATATGAATAAAGCTCAAGTGGGAGTGATTATCAATTAAAATCGAATAATAAACAGAATATACGTAAGAAAAGCATGAAGAGATAATCAATTAACGTAGTCCCTATCTTTGCGTAAAATGAGTGGATATACTGCTAATTTTCTGAATTTAGGGGTGCATGTTTCACCCCTAGCCTACCCTCAGCACTAATGATCATTACTGTTTGATTTCTATGCCAGAAAACTTTGAAAAAAGTTTTACTTCAAGAAAATCTGAGGCGGGCCATTGAAGTACTTTACTTGTTAGTACCCTCTTACCTCGGAACTCGTCTCGACTTGAAGAAAACCGGCTCTACCCGACTCGAAGTTTCGAGTTCTTTGCACGCCCCTAGTTAGAGGTTATTGATTCACAAGATTTACGAGTAAAAAGTAAAAAATATATCTAGTTAGACTTGAGTATTAAAAATCACCCAAAAATTTGTATTGGTTCATGTAAATAATCAGCTTGTTAAAAAAATCAACAGTTACATAAACTAATAAAGTTTGTGTAGAAAATATTTACTCATAAGATAATTGTCCCAATTACTCATTTTTTCAGCGTGTAAACGTATAAGCGAAGAGTTAACGACTTAAAATCTTGTGAAATTACTTGGAATATTTTGAATTTTTTTTTTTAATTCCGCTGCACATCCTTAACAACTATGGATCTTTACTGCATCTCCATGAGAGGCGTATAAACTATACTGCGCAGTGTGCAACTATAAGTTTTGTATAACTTTAGTGCGCAGCTCTGCCCTACAAATTCGGAGCCTCCTTAAGGTATTATGGTCAAGGTGCGCAATTTTCTATAGATTTTTATGAAAAAAATCATATGAATTCCAAAAAGCAAACGAGAATATTTGCCCAAACAAATTTTTTTTTTACCGCACATTGACGATGAACTAGAACTTTATTTAATTTGCGTAATTATGAATATGACCATGTCATAACCAGTGTGACTGGTTGGGACCACGTCACAACCAGCGATGTGACGCTAACAGTTTTCTGACAGTTTGTAAGTTTCTGATTTTCGGTTTTCGGTGCTACAGTATGCGAGAATTGAAAACTCTGTGATGAGAATAATAGTGCCGTGCTGCGGATCTTATAAGTGAAATTTCAGTGGGCACTATGACTGTGAAAATCAAGTAACCCTTGTCCGTTGCAGTGTAAACTTCGGTTAGTTCGGTTCATGAACGGCAGAGTAAAAACGAGAACCTGTGTCTTATGAGTTCACTTGCTCTCCTGCACGATGGGCGGACCTTACACCCCGCTACCCACAATGTCTTGTCTAAATGCTCCACTCGAACCTCACAGCTGTGATCCACTCGCATGACTTCTCTCTCACGCACTCTGACTTCAAAAACTGTCTCGTCCGCCAATCATGGCTTTTTCCATAGCGTCGTGCTAACGCGAATCTTTTTCTAATTTTTTCGAGCTGTTTCCAGGAGAAAGAGCTTTTTCCTTAATTGAGACCTCGATTACTAGGCAAGTCAAACTGAACGGTCTTATCAGTCGAAGTGTCACGAATCTCAAGAAACAAAAAAAGAAGAAGATGACAGCAATTGCGATTCAAATGCGATTAGACATAATCGAAAGCTACTGGGACGAGTTGCAAAACAATCATGTTGCTCGAATTGAGTTGCGAATAGAAAAACACAAGAGCATTACGTATTTCGTAGACGACTTCTTTAAAACTGCAGCAGAAACCTACTCCGAACAGGAGATCGAGCTGAGAACTATGCTCGAAGCTCTTTAACCTACGCCTGTTTCATCCCAGTCATCCAATTCTTCAGTGACTATTATATCGAAGCATCAAACTCCATGAATGAATTCCGAAGTTTCACAGCAAGTACACTGACTGGGGAAACTTCAGATATCTTTTCCAGTCAGTCATCATCGACCAAGAACACACTATAAGTGTTCCGAAATTCCATCATCTGACGACGAGTTTGGAAGATGAGGCCAAGCTTCTACTGAAGAATATTTCAACGACAGGTCACAACTTTGATCGTTTTTGGGAATTGTTGAAAGAGGGTATGCAAATATACGTGTTTTTGTTATGTTATACATCTCTAGTTTTCTCTCTCATTCAACGATATCTCGAGAAACAGCTGCGGAACTGTCGAGGGTCACCTCAGGAACCTGTGATGCTGTCGAGGCTTTAAAAACATTAAAGCGTCTAGTTGACAAGTGGGATGATCTGATTGTTCATCTTACTGTCAACAAATTGGATGCAATATCACGCTGAGACTGGGACACTAGCATCCGAGGTTCGAAAATACCACCGACATGTGAAAAACTCAAGACATTCCTCAACGATAGGATCAAGATTTTGGAAGCTCTCCAGGTAGGTTCATTGTCTGAACCCCTAAAGGATTCTCATTCATCGAAGTCAGTTTCTGTTTGTTCTGTTTTTTTCTGCTCAGGACCACACTTCTTGTTTCAGTGTCAGGAATCAAAGAAGGAGATATCAGATCAACGCCGGTAATGCTTTTAATCTTAGCAGCTTTGCTTAAGCTGCTTAGGCCGACATTGCGTCTCAACTTGACCATCGACAGAACGGTGCCATGAGTGGTCAGGAAAGCATCACTCGATACTTCATAGGTTATCTTACCAACAACCTCCTTCTGTACATAATGCGGCAGCAACTGTGCTCAGGAATCTCTATCATCTCTGACGCCTTGGCCAAGAAGGACCAACTTCCTTATCAAGAAGGCTGTGTTAATCAACCCTACCCTGGAGGCGCGCATATGAGGCACTCCTTAGGATGGACATCAGTCATCGTGACGTCACGTATCAATCCTGACATTAGCGTGAAGAATAACGCTCTCCTTACTTTCTGGCTGATAAGTTCACGACAGAGGCAGGCCCAGCTAACATTTTGCTAGGAGCAGATGTCTATTCATTCATCATTCTGCATGGATTAGGGAGAGGAGCAGTAGATTCGCCGATAGCCCAGCAGACGATTTTTGGTTAGATTTTAGCTAGACAAATTCCAGCACCTGACTACAAGTTGGCTTCAACAGCAACCTCTCATCATTTTCGCCTTGCAATGAATGTGTTTTCAGGAAGCTGTCATCGTGCTTACAATACAGCGGGCGGCAATTTATATAGTGCACCAGTGTCAGTGCCGTCACTTTCGTCGTCGTCGTACGACATGGCGGGCGGAATGTTCAGGATCCGACATATAATCTCACGCCTGTGAATGTTACAGTATGTGGTATGATGTACGTTTGGTGTCATTATTAGTCAGTGGATGTCAGGTGATTCGTTTCTTACTCATACTGTCTTAGGTTAAGGTTTCATAGACACACACATACATTTATAGTCTAATAAGGTCTTTTGCACACGAACAGTCAGTACTAGGTGGGCAACTAGCCTCAACTCACGAGTGACTTCTCTGTGTCAGTTCCGGGCGATTGTTAAAGAAAGCTAACTCAAATCAATGAACCTCAAGCACTTTTCTTGAAGTAGGAAATAACGTCAGAAACGACGTATAAAAGGACGCATAAAAGGATGTACTGAAAAACGTACACAAGTACGTCATATTGTATCCCAGCTTGGAACGTCTTTTGTTACGTCCATTGGTACGTCGTTTTGTACATCCTTTTACACGTAGTTATATACGTCTTTATACACGTCCTTTTGTACGTCCGCTTTTTCAAGTGGGTTCTAAACTAATAGGCAGTGATAAAAAGTTTGAACTTTGAAGCATAATTTTAAGTACTAGATGTGAAAACGAGCAAACCTAAATTGAGTAAAGCTATAGAGACTCAAAACGCGATGTCAAGAGCGGGATCCAAAAGAATTCAACATTTGTGACGTTATCATTAGATGCAGAAAATTTTCTAATACCTTTTAATGCAAGCCCCCTTACCGGGTAAATCTTCAACGATTTACAAAAATAATGAAGGAGCCATGAGGAACGTGCGGGGTACTTTAACGTTTCTCAAGTATATATATATGTTACAGGCAAAGTACATAATCCGTAGATGCTTCATATATATGTAAGAATTTATTTTAGCTATTGTTTGGAATATAATAAACCAAATATAAGTTAATACAAGAATGCTGATTTCGAGAACTATCGAAATATCATAATTAAAACCTTCTTTGTGACTAGCTTCACTCACATCCATGAAAATAATAGAGTGGCCGGGTGACAAAATAAAAAACAAAACAAATTTAATTCCGTAGATTCATTTTACACTCCTACATTGTATCGATAAAACATTCTAACGACAGAAACGGTCCATGACACACAGTATATTGATGATGAACTTCCCTGGTGAATGGATTTGTAAGTGAAAAAATGTGCGTGACCGAATAACACCGATAACATCACGGTCTAATAAACAAATCAATTATCTTATTTACTTTCGTTATAGCAATAATGTCCAAGTTGAACCGTATTGACATTACGTAGCAACTTAGTTCGCGATTTGAAAAAATCAATTTGGCAATTTGCACTGGGGCCAATCCAAAATGATCTCGGAAATCCGAATAGATTACACTTGATGAAGTCCAAATTGAACCGAATTGACGTAGGAGAACAGTTGACGGTTTGAAAAGTTTAGTTCGGAAATCCGAACTGAGACCAATTCACAATAAACTCGAAAATCTGAAAACATTATAGTTGATGATGTCCAATTTGAAACGGGTGGCGCAGAATTTTAGTTCGTAATTTTAAAAGTTCAATTTACAGTTCCGAACCGAGACCAATTTAAAACGAATTTGGTAATCCGAATAGATTATAGCTGATAATGTCCAAATTGTATCGGATTGACATAAAGTAGTAAATTATTTCGCGATTTGAAAATTTTAGTGTGGAAATACAAAATGAGACCATTTCAAAATAAACCGGGAAGTCCTAATATATTACAGTTGATAATGTTCAAATCGAACCGAATTTCCATAAAAATTCGACGGTACATACTAGATGTACTCTAAATGTAAACCTCATTTTGAAAAGTTAGGGGCGGACATTTTTGGTTCTGTACGGGGGCACATAATTAAAAAGAAATTTTAATTCTAATAGATTTTTCAGTACAAGTAGAACAATGGATTCAAAGTAGCTTATATCAGGTGTATTATTTATGAAAGGTGTACTTGAAATACAGTGTTTGAGATTAAGATTTCATCCGAGAGAAAATTCCATTTTGGGCGATTATTTTTAGGACCCCAGGGAAGGGCGCAAAATGTTAAAAATTTTTTAATTTCAATTTTTTTCAGTATAAGTAAAAGTATGGAACTGGAAAATGTAAAGAAACGATCTAAATAAAAATTTTGCATAACTCAAGCATTATATCTTAGGAAGATATTCATTTTGAATAAAGTGCACAGCCACCACATCGGAAAATTTCGGCAGTCAAAAGCTTATTAAATTTTCAGCAGGTAACCTAAGAATACATTTATTATAGTGCTATTCTGTCTAAATGTGTCTAATATAAAAACAAATGTGTTAAAAAATTTCATTTTTCACTTATTTTAGCTTAAGAATCAACTTGACGTTGAAGTACCACGTGGAGAACCAGAAAATAAGTAAGTGCGTCTTCAGTCCTTCCGAAACATTGTAGGTGGAAATATGAACATAAGCTTGAACATCAAAAAATTTAAGCCATCCCTCGACGTTTGGGAGTGCTTTGAACTTAATGAAAAGTTAAACATTAAAATTTTACAAAAACCACGTTTTTTATAATGCTTTAAAGTACATTGAAATTTTTTGAAAACCTAACAAGTTGAATGTATTCCAAATATTTCATACTATTACATAAATGGTCAGCATAGTCATTTTTGAAAATAGAGAAAATGCCGAAATCGCTTTTTTGGCCGGAATTCCCTCATTTCTCCCACTGTGTAACGTAGAGGCTAAATTTGCGATTTGAAAAGTTTAGTTTGGAAATCTGAACTGAGATCAATTCATAATGAAATCAAAAATCTGAGTAGATTATAGCTGATAATATCCGAATTGAACCGGATTCACGTAGGAACTTAGTTTGTGTTTTTTGAAAAGTTCAGTTTGTAGGTCCGAAGTGGGCTCTATTCAGAATCAACTCGGTAATCCGGATGGAACACAGTTGATAAAGCCTAACTTGAACCGGATCGGCGCAATACTTTAGTTGGCGATTCTGAAAGCCCAGTTTGGGAATCTCAACTGGAACGAGTTCAAAATGAACTCGGCTATCCGAATAGATCACATTTAATAATGTCCAAATTAAACATGATTGACAAACCGGATTCACGTGGGAGCTTAGTTTGTGTTTTGAGAAGTTCAGTTCGTAGGTCCGAAGTAGGATTTATTCAAAATCAACTCGGAAATCCGGATGGAATACAGTTGATAATGCCAAACTTGAACCGGATCGACGTAATACCGTAGTTGGGGATTCTCAAAGCCCAGTTTGGTTTGGAAATTCGAATCGAGACCAATTGAGAATGAACTCGGAAAACCGAATAGAGTATAGCTTATAATGTCTAAATTGAACTGGATTGACGTAGGATATTAGTTTGCGGTGTTAAAAGTTCTGTTTGTACTTCCGAACCGAGACCAATTTAACATGAAGTCTGAAGTCCGAATAGATTATAGCTGACAGTGTCGGAATTAAATCCGATAATTGCAGGACTTAGTTGTCGATTTGTAAAGTTTAGGTTGGAAACTCAAACTGACACCCATTTAAGAAGAATTCGAAAATTCAAATAAATTATGAATGATAATGTCCAAATTGAATCGGATTGACATGATGTAGGAACTTAGTTCGCGATTTAAAAATTTTAGTTTGGAAATCCGCACTGAGACCAATCCGAAAAGGACTCGTAAGTCCGAATAGATTACAATTGATAAAGTGCAAATTAAACCGAATTGAAGTAAGAGCACAGTTTGCGAATGGAAAAAGTTAGTTTGGAAATTCGAACCGAGACCGATTCAAAATGAACTCGGAAATTGGAATAGATTATAGCTGAAAATGTCCAAACTGAATCGAAGTGGCATGGCGTAGCAACTTATCTCGCGATTATAAACGTTTAGTTTAGTAGTCCGAACTTAGATCTATTCAAAATGAACTCAAAAATCCGAATAGATTACAGTTGATACAATCGAAATTGAACTAATTAGTTGCCCTCGCGACTAAACGTCCTAGCGACTAGATGTCCTGGTGACTAATTGTCCAGCGACTAGTTGTCTAGCGACTAGTCCGGCGACTAAACGGCGGCGACTAGATGCGAGGGGCAAGTCACTGTGGCAATCGGTCAGTCAGTGATGAAGTTCTAGCGTTAAATGCCAATGTGAATCCACTGACTGACACATTAACTGATACTGAAATCCAGTCTGAGTACCACTGAATGGGCACTCTCACTGCCGCCTGGATCTCCTTGATTTCAAATGGCTTGGTTAGGAGGTTAGGTGACAGGAGATTTATACCAATTCAATTCAAAATCAATTTTTAAAGTTCAAATCGAGGTTGAGATGTGCACTGAAAGAATAGTAATACATTTTTTCTTTAAACTGCATTAGATTTCAGAGATATCGTATGAGAAACAACATTTTTAGTTGTGAAAATTCTAAACTTTAAAAAGAGAGTATTAAACTTTATTGCTAAATTTCAGTTCTTTTACAGATATTAGGATTCGAAATATTTCTAAAGATTTCACAAAATGTCAAATATTTTGAATATTTTTTAATAATTGGAATTCGATGAAATTTATGAAAATCCAATGTGGATATAAAAAAATTCTGGTGAATAGGAAGCAATTAAAATATATTAATTTGAAAATTCAATGAAGATATTACATTTTAAACGAATGTCGACATACTTAATGTAATTCAAATAAATTCGCTAAAATGCCTGAGAATTGAAGGTGAATTCCGAAGACTTTAGGGTGAACTGAAAAAATGTAAGAAAATTCAGAGTTAAGTAGAATTGAGTGGTTTTGGAAGAATTCAAAAGAATTTGGGCAGAATTTAAAGAAATGCAAAACAATTTTGAAGAGCTAAAAAAATTCAAGCTAAATTAATGAGGATACAGAGTAAATTCCAAATGAATTGAAATTAATTTGCAAAAAAAATCGATTTATGCCCGTAAAATTGCAGTTAGCCCAGAAGAACTCAAGGAAAGTAGGAAAAAATTAACATCAAATTGCACTTTTTTTATTCTCTTTAATCATTAGTTAATAAACGCTCAAAATCACACATTTCGCATCCTTAAAAAATACAAATTTGTGCATGATAAAGTTTGGGAAGGTGAATCCGACATATTTAGTTTTCGAAATTTTCATTCAAAATCGCGTTTTTAACCTCTCTGCTTGCTGTCCAGTTCTCACTGAGGTTCTCGGGAAGACTCTCGTGATATCATGACGTCATATCACAACAATATACTAAGATAACTGAAAAAAACCACTTTTCTTATAACTGGTACATAATACAATCTGGGGAGGTGAATTTGACATACTTGCTCTCCGCTTGTTGTCCGGTTTGTACTAAAAAAAAGTTTCGATTATTCAATTCAAAAGTCGATTATTCAATTCAAAGTTGTTAAACTTTAAAGAAATTAAATTTTTTTTATTAAAGATTCACAACTTTAATTGGAAATTCAACTATTTGCTTTTAAATGAACTTTTGTCACAAATTCTACCGGTTTTTTGTAGAAAATTCGTCTTCTTGACTTGAAAATTCAACAGTTTGGTAGAAAATCAAACTATTTGGTTGAAAATTAAACTTTTTTGTCGAAAAATCATATTTTTGGTTAAAAATTGAACTTTTTGTAGATAATTCGTCTTTTTGGCTCTAAAATTTCATAATTTTGTTAAAATTTCATAATTTTGTTAAAAATTCATGTATTTTATTCATAACTTGCCTTTTTCCATAGAAAATTGATCTTTTTGGACGAATATTCATATTATTGGTTAAAAATTCAACGACTTTGATGCACATTAATTTTTTTGTTGAAAATTTTTTGTTTTGTTAAAAATTATTATTTTTTATCTCGAAATTTAATTATACCATGTTTGATTAAGTCATTATCCTGTATATTGGGTAAGTTTAAAATTCATCTTTTTTGATAGACAATTAATCCTCTTGTTTGAAAACTCATATTTTTGGGTAGAAAATTGATCTTTTATTATGGAAATTAAACTTTTTGGTTGAAAATTTAACTATTTAATAGAAAATTCATATATGTTATTAAAAAATCGTCTTTTTGCGTAGAAAATTATCTTTGTTAGTTGAAAGTTCATCTTTTTGGTTGAAAATTCAACTATCATATTGGATATTCACCTTTCTTGATTCAAAATGATCTTTTTTGTTGAAAATTCATCTTTTTTTATTCAAATGTCCGCACTGTTTTTTTTACAATCGACTTCTTAGCTTAAAAACTTACTGTTTTGTTTCAAATTTATTTTTCATGATAGAAAAGTTATCTTTCTTTGTTGAAAATGAAGTTTTTTGATAGAAAATCAACTGTCTTCTGAAAAATTGGTCTTTTTGTCCTGTAAATTCAGATATTTGATTGAGCTTTATTATTATTATTAATTTTTTTTAAATCAGACCATTTGGTTGAAAATGCATCTTTGTATGCTGAAAAATCAACTATTTGGTCAAAAAGCTAATTAATTTTGGAAATTTTAATTATTTTGTTAAGTTAAGTTTTTTTCGGCGCAGAGAAGTTTCCAGCGTTTACAATGTATTTGGAGGTTAGTTATAACTTTCAAATGCATTGAAAATTCTTGAGCGCAAATTCGGATATATATATAATTTAAAAAATTGGTCAAACAACCACCGCAGGGTCCCCCTGGGAGTGACTGCCATCCATGAAAATGACACCGGCTCC
>JAUMHM010000005.1:51220020-51230281 GCA_032362435.1 Melikaiella ostensackeni
TCCGATTTGGCTTTCCGTCCTCCCGGGTTTTTTGAAAAAGACTTGATTGGCCAATCAGGTTCGACCAGTCCCCACGGCTGGCACTCTGGCCAATCACAGGCAACGTAGAGAGTATATATAAGAGCAACTTAACCTGAAGCTTCAGTTTCAGGTTAGCCCTGAAGAAGTGAACTGCAATGTTCACGAAACGTCGGCAAAATTGTAGATTTGCACACGATTAAAACCCGAAACATCTCCTTTTTACTATAACGAATAGATTATTTCAGAAAAACTCCATTTAGATAAAAAAAAAAGGATTTAGCTGCATGTGAGACGGTATATTCTTACCATACTGTCATGCATAATCAAAGTTTTCAATCAATGGATTGTACCAATAGAATCATACAACTATTGTTTGAGAAAAAGTTTGCACGCAGACGTACCAAGACTGTAGCCACCATAAAAAAAGTTTTGGCTTCTTATACAGCAGAGCTGCTGAAAAATAATTTAGAGTCTACATCTTATGTTTCTATATATTCTGACGCATAAAATCAAAAAGGTTTAAAACTTTTATCTGCACTTGTACGGTACTTCGATTCAAATTCGGGAATTAATATAAGAATTTTAGATTTCGTTTCTCTTCCTGGAGAAACTTCTGAAATAATTACGAATTCTTTGGTGAATATGTTGAGTAAAAACGAACTAAAGGACAAGGTAGTTGCTTATTGTGCTGACAACGACAACACAAATTTCGGTGGTATGTCGAGAAAGGGCTAGAATAGCATATTCTTCAAACTGAAAGAACAGTTAGGACACAATATTATAGGTGTTGGATGCTCGGCACATATTGTGCATAATTATATTCAAACAGCGGCAGACTTATTGCCAATTGATATTGAGCAAATAATAGTTGAAATTTACTCTCACTTTTACATCTATACTGTTAGAGTAGAATCGCTGAAAGAATTTTGTAGTGAAGCCAAAATTAAGTACAAAAAACTATAAGGATATAGCAAAATGCGGTGGTCAGCTCTTTTACCAGCTATTAAACGAATTTTCAGCATATTTTCTGCATTAAAGTCTTACTTTTTATCTTTGGAAAAATGCGCAAAATTTATTGAAGAACTCCTTTCAAATGAAAAGAAGATATGGTTGTGTTTTATACGTAACCAGGCCGCTTTGATTCGCGATATTGTACTAGTCTTGAGGGTGAGACAGTAACAATTATGAAGAAATTCTTGTTTGATTGATACTTTAAAAACAAATCGAGCAAAGGTTTGCAAGCGTCTTTATTGCACTATCAATCAGACAGTTACGCGGGAAGATGTCTCTGAAACATACCAAGAATTAACATCATACTTTGGTCCTAATGAAATTGATGAAAACTATTTCTTTGATGAGGTCACTTACGTGAGAGAAGTCGTTCTCCAAGAAAAATTGACACAACGGAGTGACAATAAAATTACGATTGATCCAAAAAGGGTTTGGATATTTCAAAATTTTCGCATTCAAAACGTTCCTTCGCAAATCTTAAGAGAATTGTAAAGTATAACTTGTGCCTTCCAGGAACTTATGCTTCTACGGAGCGTATTTTTCTGGAATGAATAAAATATGGACAACAGGAGAAACACAACTGTCAATTGAAACGTTGTAATCACTACTTTATGTGAAATACAATTTAACCAGTTCCTGCGAAGATTTTTATAACAATATTCAAAATAATGACGAGATGTTGTGAGAGGTTCATTCGTCAGAAAAATACATGTAATATATGAATAAATGTGTTTCATGACTCAAGACTTTTTTAGTGTAAACATATTAAATCTAAACCCCTCCCCCCCATCATCCCACCGCCTGCGTCCTGCATTTGAGCGGTTCAAATATGTTCAATTTACTGAAAGTGTGCATTTGAGACACGACGCGGTATCTACGGTGGGGTGAGCCAGAATATTGATACTTGGACGATGCACAGTGAGGCAAAAAAATGTCTCTGGACAAATTGATATTCAGAAGCAGTTTGTGGAACGATTTGAATTTTTTTAAAATTAAAGCTAATGAAATTCCGCATGAGACGGTCGGGGCCAATTTTAAAGAAAGATTTTTTTTTCATTTGATAACAGAAATTAAATTTTTTTTTTAGAAGAGTACCGGTTTTTGAAAAATACTCAAATTCGATCCAAAATACCTAGAATCAATGAAGCAACTACTATCCATAAAGGTTGTCTAATAGCTTAGAAATTGTTTACAAGATTGATTGAATATGTTATAAACAAATAAGTGAGTGAAAATGGATTCATGGGGTTTGGCAGTGATTCGTGAACTGATTTGCACTAAATACGAACAATTTATAGATAAAAACCGTTTTTTAATTGAATTCATGAAATATAATGAATAAATTGTTATTTTTTAAACAAATTTTAAAAAGGATTATCCATAACAGGTTGTTATGTTGAAATAAATTAGGATTTTTCTATTAAATCGGCCTAAAATTATATAAAAATGGCACAAAATCATCACATTTATTCATCCAATAACAACTGATGATTGTTTAAACAAATTTAATTAACACATGCACAGTCTGGCTATTTTTAGAGGTAAAAACTTAGTTTAATAACGTAATGAAGTGTAAATAACTAATTTCTAAATTTTGACGAAGTTTATATGACGATAAACAATTTTCATTGTTAACCAGAATCCAGAATTATTTAAACAAATTTTTGTTATCTTAGGCATTTTTTAAGAAAACAAAATTGCGTTTCTTCAGTGTATTAGCAGACTGTTATTTAGTAAAGATTCTGCGTTATCGGTCGATAACAATTGATGATTGTTTAAACAAAATCCATTAACAAATGCATTTTTCGGCTATTTTTAAAGGTAAAAACTTGGTTCTCTGAACATAAGCAACTGTTAATTACTAATTTTTCAACTTTTTCAAATAAAACTCGATAACGATCCACTATTGTTATTGTCATTCATAATTTTATAGACAATTTTTTGTCATCTCATAAATTTGTAGACAAAAACTTCCGTTTTTCTTGTGAAATATACAGACAATTATTTAGACGTAACTCCTTGCTATCGTTTGATATCAAACAATGATTTGTTGAACAGATGATTAGATTTTATGCTGCTGGACAGAAACGTTATACACACTAAGTAATTCCTAGAAGTATTGCTGCAGATTCTGGAAGCAATGGTCTTTCTGCCTTTACAAAATCTGTTCTGAAACTAGTTTTGTAAAGGTCAGCCGAGAATAAGAGGTAATGCAGTAAATCAGTATTTGTGTCAATACGACTGCTCTTTCTGGTACTGTTTTCCCTGCATCTTTTAAAGTCTTTATTCTCAGCTTCCTGTGCCTCTTTTGATGATTGACCGATCGGGACAACGAGGAAGTCGATTATCTTGGAATCATGAATTAGAACTTTATGCATTGGTGCAGGCATGAAGTACCAACTGTGTTTTTGTACATACAAGTCTGCTGTATTTAGACAATGTTCGCGAAACTTGTTTGTATCAATGGCTTTACCAGATGCTAAAACTTGTGACAGTAGGTAAAAGTTTTTTAAAAGTTCTAAATCGAAGCCATTAATTTTGAAAATCGTCTCATAATTTTCGAAGAACTTTCTGGCTGTGTTGTCATCATTGGAAGAGCCAGCATTCTGTTTCAGAGTGTCCACAATTAGACCAAGTTGTTGACGGATTTCTCTTTTTATTAGTTCTTTCCTGGTATCGCGAACTTCTTTGTCGACGTCTGTTTTACATGCCCAGGTTTTAATTGGCAAACGATAGCTAATGTTCAGTACGCATTCCATTAGCCATATCCATAAATACAAGACTTGTAATCCGAACTTAAGGGCCTCTTTATTTTCTTCTCTTTACAGGACTTGCGTTAAATTATTCATCTCACTTGGTTCTACATCACAGATAGTACAATTCGCGGCAAATGATGTTCCAGTGAGATGTAGGCATACTTTGCCATCAGGCATTGTGCCAATTAGTTCGTGCTCTACAAAATGAACGAAACCATCAATTTCGACTTTGCTTAGTTTCAGTCTTTTCATTTGCTTGTCAATATTGCCAAATTCAAGTAAAATTTTTGATCTCGTTTCTTCAGCATACTAGAACATTATTGGCACACAATTTTTAAGCGAACGAGGTTTGACGTCTTAAACTTATAACAGTCTCGCAGCAGTATGATCTAAAAGGTCTTGCAATCGAATTGTGGCTCCTGTTTCAGTAATCTATATTGCAGTACTTCATGAATAACAATTGATTTTCGTAACCTGTTTGTAAGAAGGGAGGATATCTGCGTTTCTTCTGCCTTTTATGAGATTTCTTAAAAGGTCGCACTTATGTTTTGTCAATTTTAATTCAACAAAAAGTGCGAGAGCCTCATCACTAGTGAATGGAATTGCCTTTTCACTTTCGGCTGCTGGTTCAACATTCATCGTGTTATTTTCGATACACTTTTTGATAATTTAAATCGCAGTCTTGTTGAGCAAAGGCTGTGAATAGGGGAATAAATCAGCTTCATCTCCAGAAACTGACTGTTTAATTGCCTCAATTATTTTTTTCTCGGTTTTGTCAGAGCATTCTTTGAAGCTCTTTGTTTTTCGAATATGTGAGAAGAAGGCCTCCTCGGATGCTGAAAAGTTTGATTCTCACCAGGTTTGATCTTGCTCAAGAAACCTTTCTTCTCGTTTTTCTTTACCTGCAAAAAATCGCTTCCATTTTCTGGAAAACGCTGGCATAAAATATCGAGTAAGGTTAATGTGAATAATCTCTTTGAAACTGTCAGAAGGTTCATACCCTTCCTCAATATAACTCAGTAAAACTTCTACCGTTGTAGAAGTCAAATGTATGAGCACATTGCTCAATTCCCTATTTGAAATTTCGAGAGAATCCATGTTTTATTACAGAACGTCTTAATCCTAAGAAATTTCAAGTGACGTGAGAATTGCACTCAATGGTACATCCAGTAAGAGAAACTAACCTATAAAAACATTTCGTAAGAGCGACTATGCTCGCAACAAATAAAGCAAACCAAAACACAACAAAATAAACATAAGATATCTTGGTGCTCCTAAGAATACGTGAACAAGTAATAGTACGAGAAATACAGAAAGCGAAATCGTGAGATCACAGTAAGAGATACTAAATCAAAGGGATCGCAAGTGAAAATTAAGATAACGTGAACGCAAAAATGTACGCTATGAAGTTAGTGCCATGTGGTACCGATATCAATTTGTTTTAGGAAGAAACATATGAAGGCGGGAATGTAGAATAAGTGAGTGCCGACTTTGGTTGTGAAGTTAGCATCAGTGATTGACGGTTACGTTAATTTCAAATATCCCCAAGAAACATGGAATTTTTTGCTCACAAATATATGAAAGGACAAAAATTTTTCTATAAGATTATTAATGACAATAGAAAAACTTGATTTATTTCAACATAACTACCTGTTTGAAATGTAATTATTGTGCCGTTTTTTGTTTGTACGCTCCTGAGCGTCGACCCGTCGGCTGGGTTCGTGCGTTCTCGGCTTCGTTCATCTCGGCATCGATCGCGCGGATCGAGCGAGCGTCATTCGATTTCTGATCTCCGCAATGTTGACACCGTTCGTGAAAAATCGCTTTGTGTACAACCACTTGTATCGCCTCTATTAAATGATCGGCATTTTGTGTCTCAGTTTAACAGACAGACATAAGTCGACGCCCTAAGCTGCCAACTATTTCGATTTCTGTTTTCTGTTGAATAACTTAAAGAATATGCGAAATGTAATTGTGACAGTGACGACTGCACTGAAAAATCTAAACCGTCCGATTGATGAGGGAAATGATTTGTTTGTTTTCATATTGATTAATAAATTAGATAAAAATTCTCGAGATCAATGGGAATTGTCAACGCGTGGTACTACCGATCCGTCTTCTTTCGATCAATTCAATAAATTTCTCGACGTAAATATTAAAAAACGATCTGATGGAAAAAATATTAGTTCTTCGGCTGGGTCAAAGCAGAAGGTTTACGTGCATCAAAATTCGTCAAAATCAAGTTGTCCGGTTCTTTATGCTTGTTCTGTATTCAAAAATAAATCTCAAGATGAACGTAATGATTACATTCGTTCTAATTCGCGTTGCTTCAATTGTTTGGGCGAGCACCTACGCCGTAATTTCCAAAGTAAGAAGGTCTGTCTTTTTTGTAAGAAAGACCATCATTCTCTTTTGCATCGAGAAAAGGATAATTCTAATGAATCAAGATTGGTGCATTCATTCTGCTCAAAGTGAGTTTGAATTAGAACCTAATTCGAAGCATGGGAATCAGATTTCCTCTCATCTTTACGCAACAAGTAAAAATCGACCAGCTGCTTTGTTAGCGACAGCTCGAGTCGACGCATCCGCAATAGAAGCATCCAATGGTCGTCGTGTTTATGTTCGCGCAATGATAGATCAAGGAAAAGAAGCTACTTTTATTTCTGAATCTGTCGTTCAATTGTTACGCATTCCGCGTAAAAGGTTTAATGTGACTGTTTCTGGTGTAGGAACTAAAGTTTCTGATCAGGTTTATCATTCTGTTTCAGTTATGATCAAGAGCTTTAAGTCTTGTGCGACAACGCTTACAACGCAAGCATTCGTGGTTCCGGAACTTACGGCTTATGTTCCTAAACAATTTACGTTTGCAGATATTCCTAGTAACTTACGTGAGCTAGATCTTGCAGATCCAAGAATGGATTCGAATGATCGTGTTGATTTAATTTTCGGGGTTGATCTATTTGGTCAAACTTTACTTGATGGTGTTCGTCACGATGAAACGAGGAACCTTGTCGCGCAAAATACGATTTTCGGTTGGATAATTTCTTGTTTTTTGCAAAAGTCCCCCGTTCAGGTTTTACATATAAATGTGCACCATTCTGCGGATATTTCTACTTATCAAACTCTCCGTAAATTTTGGGAGTTGGAAGAGTTCCTAGAAAGAATCTTTTAACAAAACAGGAACTTGATTGCGAAGCTCACTTCGCTGAGACTCACACAAGAGATTCTAGTGGCCGATACATAGTTAAGCTTCCGTTCATTGAACCCCCTACGCAAATAGATAACTCTCTTGATATCGCGCTAACTTCCTTCTCACGTTTAGAGAAACGTCTCGCACTTAATAATAATCTCGCTGATAATTATCGTGACTTTATGCGAGATTACGAGTCGCTCGGTCATATGCCTCGTATTGGTATAGTAGATAATGACTATTCCTTTAAAGTATTTATCCCGCATCATCCTGTTTTTCGTGATCAAAGTCAAACTATGAAATTGAGGGTCTTCTTTAACGCGTCTAGTCTACTAACGCGTCTACTTCTACAAAAGTTTCAATTAACGATTGTTTGCAGGTAGGACCAAAGCTTCAGAATGACATTTCTTCTATTCTACTCCGATGGTGTCAATATCGGTATGTTTTGTATACGGATAAAGCTCACATGTTTCGACAGATATATGTCCATCCTGCTAATCGTAAGTTTCAGTGCATTCTCTGTCGTGATACTGAATACTGTCACGTATGGGATGACCTGTTCTCCATATCTTGCAATTCGTGTCATACGTCAACTGGTCGAGGACGAAAAGGCTAATTTTCTTTTAGCAGCTGCAGTTTTTGCAAACGAAACCTATGTGTACGATTTATTCGTTGGTGGTGTGGATAAGTCTTCCACTCTTGCCTTGAGAGATCAGCTTCCTCTGGTGGTTTTCGCTTGCGCAAGTGGTTTAGCAATTGCTCTGATTTACTCTTTGGCTTGAACCAATCGGAGCACGGTTTAGCGCTGGAAATCCCCTTTCATGATTATTCCGAGTTCAAAGTTCTTGGGATTTTATGGAGTCCTTCAGACGATGCATTTCGTTTTCACATTTCGGAATTCCTTAACGAAAATCTTACTAAGCGTTCATTCTTGTCAGCGGTTGCCAAGTTGTATGATCCTATGGGATGGTTGGCTCCAGTTACAATCATCGCCAAAATTCTGGCTAAGAAAACTTGAATGGGATTAAACGCTACCCCCTGACCTTGCACAGGAATGACATGACTTTTGCTCTAAATTACCTGCCTTGTCACGTATTTCAATTCCAAGATGGACTTCCCAAGGTACAGATACTGAGTCGATTTAAATACATGGCTTCTCAGTCGCATCTCGCCTAGCTTATGCTGCTGCTGCATACTTGCGTATCGTTCCGCAATCAGGCCAAATCTTCCTTAAACTTCTCATGGCTAAAACCAAGGTTGAACCGATTAAAACAGTGAGCATTCCGAACCTTGAGCTATGTGCTGCTACTCTTTTGGCAAACCTGATTCCATTTGTTATCAGTTCTTTGCAATTAATTGATGTTACTATTTTCTGTTGGACAGATTCATTGATCGTTCTCAATTGGCTGCAGAAACAACCAGTTACATTGCCCGTTTTTGTTGCAAACGAAACTGCCTCCTGCGTTTTGGAATCATGTTTCATCTAAACAAAACCCGGCTGATTGCGCCTCACGTGGCCTTTCAGTTGAGGATTTAATAACCTTCTTTCTTTGGTGGAAAGGTCCCACGTGGTTTTCCAGCCCTTCAGAGGCTTGGCCTAAACGCAAGGCAGGAATCTCCGAACCAGACCAAGAGAATTTAAGCTCTGCTCATTCTACTAAGATTGAAAAAGAAAGCGATTGGCATTCTTTGTTGCTTTCCCGAGAATCATCTTGAGCTCGCTTACTTCGCATCACCGCTTATGTTTTGCGTGCAGTTAAGATTTTTAAGGAAAGAAATGTCTTTCCTAGATTTTTATCCACTAGTGGAATATGTGAGTCTTCTTTATTTTGGGTACGCTATGTGCAGGCGCAGATTTTTAATCGCGAGATTGATCCGTTAAGGACAGGTAAAAACCTCACGACTAAGTCTCCATTGAAAAGGCTTAATCCGTTCCTTGATCATGATGGCATTTTATACATGCTATTTTGGGCGGGCTCTGGGAGGCAGGAGTTAAGAGCGTGAAACTTCATCTACGTAAACTATTGTCAAATGCTACACCTATTGTTGAAGAGTTTGAAACGCTATTGTGTCAAATTGAAAGTTGTTTAAACTCCCGCCCCCTCGTGCCTGCCAATGATGATCCGAAAAGTTGTGAGGCGCTCACTTCTGGATATTTTTAAAGTGGATCAGCTTTAAAGATTGTACCGACCGTTTCTGTTTTAGATATCCGTGAAAACCTTTTGTCTCGCTGGCGATTTTATTAACGGATTTTGGAACATTTTTGGCATTTGTGCTCAAGAGATTATCTTCAGTCTTTGCAGCAGCGAACTAAGTGGTTTTCACGTCACCCTAATCTTAAAGTTGGGGATCTTGTACTTTTAAGGAATGCCAATCTTCCCCCTGCTCAGCGGGAGCTGGCTCGTGTTACTCAGTGTATTTTAGGTCGAGATGAGGCAGTTCAAGTTGTTCATGTCAAATCTGCGTATTCTGAGTTTGTTCGCCCCATTTCGCAACTTGCTCGTCTACCTATTTCAAACGAATTTTAGTTTTAGTTAATCTCGACATTGTATTATTGCGATCTTTTGGTAAGCTCGCAAGGTGGCCGGTATGTTTGAGATGTAATTATTGTGCCGTTTTTTGTTTGTACGCTCCTGAGCGTCGACCCGTTGCTGGGTTCGTGCGTTCTCGGCTTCGTTCGTCTCGGCATCGATCGCGCGGAGCGAGCGAGCGTCATTCGATTTCTGATCACCGCAATGTTGACACCGTTCTTGAAAAACCGCTTTGTGTGCCACCGCTTGTATCGCCTCTGTTAAATGATCGGCATTTTGTGTCTCAGTTCAATACACTTATTGAAATTAAAGTGACTCTCCTTTTTTTCCCGACATCCACTGCTCCCGCAACGAACACTACCTGCTATGGATAACACAGCTCCACAAATAAAAAGTTGTCAGCCCCAGAAACCAGAATAGGCTTACCCTACTTTTCTGAGGTCGCTCTCTTCAACAGGGCCGACGACAGGGGAATGATAACGGGGGGATTCCCCCGGGCCCGCGGTTCTTCGAAGGGGCCCGTAAATCCTCATTTATTACACATCCTACATAATTTTTAATTTTACAATTGTTGGGGGAGGGGGAGGAGGGGCCCGTGCATGGTTACCCCCGTGCCGGATTTGCTCTCGGCGGCCCTATTCTTCAATGTCCAACATAATTAACAAGATTAACAAGACGCTTGTCTTTCTGAAGTACAAAAAGTGCATTCGGCGATTTTTACAATGAGTGAAATTATTCAACAAAGAAGTTCC
>JAUMHM010000005.1:51230381-51244164 GCA_032362435.1 Melikaiella ostensackeni
ATATATAGCCCTGAGTAAATTCATATATTTTCACCAAGCAATTAATAGTTTTTTTCTATTTTTTCTTTCTAATTATTTTTTTAGAATGTGCTAACAGAAACCTGTTTTTTTCTGGAATCACTTTTCACATTATTATACATATTTTATCATTTGAATTTCTTCGAAAATTTTGTACATCTCTTAGAATTTTTTAAATCATGTGTGAATTTCACGAAATCCTTCGTATTTCATGAATATCGTACATAATCTCTTGAAATCTGTTTGACACAATTAAGCTCCATGGAAATCCCTTGAAATCCTTTAGAAACTGAGAAAAATCCCTTTAGATTCCTTAAAATTACGTGAAATCTTTTGAAATTCATGAAATGTTTTGAAATGTGACGAAATATTTTAAATCAATGAGAATCTTTCTAAATCTCTTGGAATTCCTTAAAATACCTTGAAATCCCTTAAAATCGTTTTAAAGGTATTAAAATCTTTTAGAAACCATTAAGATTCCTCGAAATCACTTATAACCCTTAATAATATCATGCAATCCATCGAAAATCAGTGGTTATATCTTTTCAAATCTTACGAAGTCTTTTAACATCCGTGGATATAATTTTGAAAATTTGAAATTACTTAAAATCCTCTAAAATCCTGCGGAATCATTGAAAGCGTTTTGAATCTCTTAAGATCCTTTGAGATCTAATGAAATTCCCTCAAATCACTTCAAATCTTCGAAATCTGATTAAAATCCCCTAACATCCTTCGACATTCGTGAAAATACTTGGTTACTTCCGAAAATCCTTTAAAGTCCATTTGAATCCCGTAACTTCTTTTGAGACATTTCAGAATCTCTCAATACCCCTTGAAATCCCTTTAAATCCTTTGTCATTCATAGAAGTCGTTCTTAATCTATTAAAATTCATCAAAATCTCTCAAACTGCGTCGAAATCCTCCTATATATTATTAAAATGTCGTCGTATCTATTGGAATCTGATTGAACTCAATAAAGTTCCTTGAAATGCTGTGAAATTCCTTGATAAATTGAGGTTCTCTCTGAAATTGTTCTACGTAATTTCTTTAAATTCTTGAAATCTTAAAAAAATCATTTAAAATCTGTAAAACGACTCGTAATTCTTGGAATTAATTCAAAATACCCTAAAACTTTCGTAATCCCTTGAAATTTCCTGAATATTTTTGTTGAAATCTCATGAAATCCCTAAGCCTGAAAAGCTTTGGAAAACTCGTTAAATGCTGTCAAAATTTTGTAATTCCTTGAAATACTTTCTCGTCCTTTAAAATACCTCAAAATTCATGAAATCTACTGAAATTCTTTTAAATCGCTGAGAACCTTCCAAACTCTCGTTTACGGTAAAAATAATTGTTATATTATTGTGATATTGAGTTGAAATATAAAACCTTACGTCAGAACATCAGTAATCCTGCAGCTGAAATGATAAGTACTCGTCAATTTTACAAAGTGACATCGTCGGAAATATCTTTATAATATTTTACATTTTATTATGATACTATTTTAAAAAATTGTTATAAATAAACAAAGCAAATAGCAAATGACTTCTACTCTATACTTCAAAAGTGTTTGGAAAATGTAATTACCATAGAAAAATGACCTTTCGCATGTCAAAAAAATTCTTGTTAATTTTGATGCAAACTTAACCAAACTATTTTTCTATTGATCAAGACATTTATGGAATTCTTCCTCTATAAAGATTAGAACTTGGACAAAATAAAAAGTGTTGTAAAAATTTAAATATTGCATGCATACTGGACAAATAAATAAGGAAATGAAGAGAATGTATACAGTAAAAAAATGATCATTTTTGTTGCAGAGCATCGAATGAAGACGAGGGGGTTAGAGGGATGGGCTACATGGTGTCTCGGGTTAGAACGAAACTGATGAAACTGATGGACCGGGAGGGCCTCTCTCAAACCTTTCGGGAAAGGAGAGGTCGTTTATATGCAATGAAAATATGAAGGAAAATGAAGAAGGATAAGTGACGCTTATAGGCGAGGAGAGACAAGGATGGATTACTCATTGGCAGAAGACAGAATAAGAAAGAGAATAGTTAAAATAGAAAAGGGTGATGAAATAGGCTCTGAGCACTTTCCAGTAATAACGTCACTGAAATTTTTAGGATGAAAGCGACATAATAGAAAGAAGGAAACGAATGAAGAAAGAATAGGAAAAATGGGTAGATGGGGGGAGGACAAGTTGAGAGAATTTACGGGAAGGATGGAGAAAGAGGGGGTTAGGGGCTCAGAAAGAAAAGATGTGAACACGCGCCTTAAAAAATTAAAGGAACTTGCAAAGAGGATGAAAGGTGAAGTAGAGCCGAGTGGATAGGGGGATGTAGTAAGGAAAGAATGGCGGAGATAAAGAAAGAGGAGTTTAATAAGAAAAAGAGGAAACGCGAGAATCAATCAATCATGACACCGGAAGTAATGCATTATTTTTTCAAATCCAGGAGAAGCTATAATAACTCGCAACTTTGCTGATATCTGGACTCTTTCTAAAAATAGATAAGAGTTTTCATCAAAGTAGAATTTTGTCTGTTGTCTTCCCTGATCAAAAAACTATCAAAACTGCTTTTAAAACATAAATTTCAATCATGCTACTGAGAGTACTGCATTATTTTCATAAATTTAGGAGACTTATAGTGATTAGCAGCTTTCCTTACATTTGGCCTCTTTTGATAAATGGACGAGAGTATGTCGTCAAAATGAGACCTTGCCTGCTGTATTCCTTAATGGAAAATCCACACAAAAAAAGTTGAAAGCATACATTCTCATTATGAAACTGAAGTAAGCAATAAATTTTGATAGTAAGGTTGGCATTGATGTTTTAAAAGTTTTTTCGATAGTTTTTCGATCAGGACAGACAATAAATTTTGTTGGAATCAAATTTTTGCTGTAAATCAGAATTTTACTATAAGAACAAAATAATTTGATTACAAGTGCGTGAAAACTTCGTGATTTTGACGTACCTCCACTCATCTTAAACGTGAAAGAAGTCAAACAATTGCATATCTTACTATAAAATTGTCAGAAAATCAGAATGGAAATTTTTCACACCATCATTTCTGAATTGTATCCGACGGAAGTTCTTTATATTTAATCAATAAATTTAAAATGCATCCTCATAAGCTGAGCGAACAGCCAATAACTTTTTTCAATTATCGGAATAGAGTATGTTTTTTAAACATAATGAAGAAATTCGGATTTTAAGAATTGAAATTATTATTTGTATAATGAGTGTATGTATATTACGGTGGTCCGGAAAAACAGTGCAAATTTTCTTTTCAAATTCTCATTGTTATCTGTCCCAGATTTATTGGAATCCACAAAGAGTTAAACGCGTATTTTTTTAGAAAAAAAATGATATTTAGATGTCCCGCAACCCCATGAGGTTTGACACATATTTCCAATAAGAAAGCAAGAGGTTTCTGTCATTTTTATATAGAATCTCCAATGTTAGATGCATCAAATTCACCTGAAAATTTTCCTTCATAATCCGCTATAGAATACGAATCAATAATAATGCGAGAAAGTTGCAGTTTTTTCTGAAATTTTTAAACTTTTTGTCCACATTTCACATAGCGAGGAAATAACAAATGCATGTTAACAAAAATAATTGTTTAGAAAACTTATTATTGTGTATAACTATCCTCTGTTAAAGTAGTGCTGGAAAGTTGCGCTTTTTCTGAAGTTCTCAGCTTCTCTTTGACTTATTAGTTATGAACAAATAATAATTGAACTTCAATAAAAATCATTCCTGAAATAGTATACTTTATGCCATGAGATGTTACAATCAATTAATTGCTAGATTGAGAAATTTTTAATCTCATTATATATGCATATCATCATCGATGACAACTTATATTATACTTATAGAAGTAATAATTATAGAAAAGTTTCATGATTCATGCAAAAAAACATTTTTACAAAATTTTCGTGAAAAAAAATTATAATAATAAATACATGGTAAATAAAGGAGCTGAAAGTATTCCTGCAGCTTGTTTTGGAACATTCTTTTACTATTATACTTAATAAAAACTGTCCGCTGAGCGGGCACATTCTCCTTTTCTCTTTTTGATTTTATTTTTTAGAATTTAAGCAAAAACTATGCTGTTTTTTTTAATCAAATTTCGTAGTGTTTCTGCGGGACTCATTTCAACGCTCATAAAGTAAAGTGAAATACATTAAGCGTGTAAATAAGTACATAATTCTCGCTTTTTCATTTAGAAGTAATAACATGTGAATAGGTTTTGTTGGTGGAGGTTACTAGATTAAGACTTGTGCCTTATTATTTTTCCAGAATTATGTTCAAAATGTTACACAATCCTGTTTTTCCAATAAATATTTCTATTTGCCACGTTTCTTACTTCGAAATAATTTTTGTAATTGATATATATAGCCCTGAGTAAGTTTGTTCATTTTCACAACGCAACTCGTAGTTTTTTTTATTATTTCTTTCTAACTATTTTTTCAGAATATGCTCATAGGAATCAGATTTGTTTGTTAAAATTATCTTGTATATTATTATAGACATTTCATCATCAAATGCATTCTTTTCCAAATTTCCTAAATCTCTTAGAATTTTTTTAATTATGTGAAAATTCCTTAAAATCCTTTATATTCCATTGATATCGGACATAATCTCTTATAATCTTTTCACATCGATTGCGCTCCGTGAAAATCACTTGAAATTTTATGATTACCTTAGAAATTCTTTAAAATCTCGAAAAATGGGTTAAAATCCTTGAAACTCCGTGAAACATTTCGTAATATTACGAGATCTCTTGAAGTATATGAAATCCCTTTAATCACTGGAGTCTTTGAGATTTGTCATAATTTTCGGAAATTCTTTGATAATCCGTTAGATCTTTCGATATCTTACAAAATCCTCTAAAATCCGTTGATGTAGTGCGGAATCTTTTGAAATCCTTTAGAATGCGTCAAATCTATGGAATATGATTAAGCTCCATGAAGTCCCTTAAAATCTTGTCAAATCCCTCAAAAAAATGGAAGTTCTCTCTGAAATTGTACGAAGCAATTTCTTCAAATTCTTAAAATCTTTTAAAATCGCTCAAAATCTGTGAAACTTCTCGTAATCCTTTGGAATGATTTGAAATAGCCTAAAACTTTTGTAATTCCTAGAATTATTTTGTTTTTTTCTTGATATCTTATGAAATCCCCAAGCCTGAAATGCCTTGGAAATCTCGTTAAGTGCTATAAAAATTTTTTAATTTTTTGAAATACTCTTTAGTCCTTTGAAATACCTTAAAGTCTCAAGAAATCTGTTGAAATCCTCTCAAATCGTTGGAAATCTTTTAGTCTCTTGTTTATGGTAAAAAATTAATATACTTTTGATAGGTTGAGTCAAAATAGAAAATCTTACGTGAGAAATATAGTAATCTTGCAGATAAAATGATAAGTACTCGTACGTCTCACAAAGTGACGTCAGAAATTTCTTTATAATTTTTTACATTTTACTATGATGTTATTCAAAATAATTTTTATGAATAAACGTAGTTCATAGATAATAACGTTAACTTTATACTTCAAAATTTTCTATAAAAGTTATTTACTCATTTTCTTTGTTGACTTACTCTTTTTTGCATTGAATTGTCTTTGAGATTATAGTAAACGTTTATTCGCGAGAAGAAAGCTTGTACACCAAAGAAAAACGATCTTTTTATGTCAAGTACACTTTCCTTCATTTTAATTAAAACTTGAAAAAACTATTTAACTATTTATTAAGAAAGTTGTGAAATTCTTTCTCTATAGACACACATATGGTAAATAAAGAAATGTAAAGAGTGTATGTTATGTATGTATGTAATTTATTCTCTTCCTTTTACGGGCTTGATGGCCACCGCTCCCTTTGCATTCTTTCCCAGCCTCTTATACGACATCAAACTATCTTGAAATCTACTTATAGGCTATAGCTTGAGCTTGAAAATTACTCTAAAGACATCTGTTATACCATACCTCAACTCCGTGATTTTCTCTTCCACCTCTCCACACCCTCCTTAACTATCTGACAAAAACAAAGGGTTCTGGGAGTGTGCGGGCAAATGGATCGTGGTAATGCTAAGTAAAATGTGGGTGGATAAAAAGGACTGGGAGGGCTTGAAACAAATGTTAACGAAAGAGTATGTATGGACGACGCAGGAAGCGAGAAAAGATCACGAAAGAGGTGGGAGGATGAACGGCATGGTGACAGGGGCTAGAAGAGAACTGATAGTGTTAGGAGAGGACGGGTATTTATATGCAATGGAAATATGAAGGGAAATGAAGGAAAGGAAGGACGTTTATAGGCAGAGGAGAGACGCTGATAGATTACATATTGACAGAAAAAAAAACGAAGAAGTGAATGGTTGAAATTGAGTGGAGAAAATTTGAGGAAAGAATCGAGAACGATGAACTCAGGCGCTGGGAAGGAGAAGATGTGGACACGCGCCTTAAAAAATTCAAAGAAGTAGCAAAGAGGATAAAAGAAGAGGTGAGGCTAAGAGAAGGCGGAGATGAAGGGAAGAAAGGATGCTGTGACGCAGGATGTAAAGAGAGTCAAGAGGGAAGGAAAGAATGTGTGGGAAAGTGGAGAAAAGGGGAGATAGGGAAACAGGAAGATAATAGGCGAAAAAGGAAACACGAAAAACTGTTAAACATGCAGAGACAGTTGGAGAAGTTTAGGTATATGGAAGAGGTGGAAAAAGAGATAAGTGAAGAAAAGGAATGGAAGGTGATAAGTAGAGAAAGAGAAGGAAGGGCGTTAGCGACGAATCAGAGATGCGCGAGTGGACCCGAAACTTTGAAAGACTGTTGTTAGAAGTGGAAAATAAGGTATTAGAAGAAAAGAAGAAAGCAGTAGAGAGGAAAACGATACAGATTACGAAATAAGCAGCGAGGGGACGAAGAAAGCGGTGACGAGGCTGAAGAGAAATAAGTCAACAGGAGAACATGGTATGGAAAGTAAGGCTTTCAGATTTGAAGAGGAGGGGGTGAGAAAGAAAATGTGGTGTGTCTGTAACAGGGTTTGGAGAGAAAAAGGGTAGTCTGAGGAATGGAGGATAGGTTTGGTTGTTCCTTTAGTTAAGCAAGGAGATGACAGAAGGATAGCAGAGTATGGGGGAATCACGCTCATGTCGGTGGGCTATATTTCTTTTGGGAGAATTGACTCATATTTAATCTTTTCCTTTGAAATATAAACAAACTCAAATAATCATGCATGCAAAATTGTACCCGAAATTTCAGAAATCGGATCAATTTTTCCATAAGTTTCACTGACAAGAGTCAAATGATTACATGAGATGAGTAGAATTGTATTACATATATTAAATTGGAGGCTTTAAATATTGTGCAATTCGAAATTCAAGCTTTTAAGACGTTTAAAATTAATCATAATTTTAATTTTATAATTAGGATAATTACATTCGACCGACTTGAAACAAACCATTATAGTATTTAAATTTCTATTTAATAATTTGAAATTGCAGAAATGGTTTTAATTCAAAATTATTCAATTTCTTCTGTTTTATATTTAAAAAATGGTTGAACTATTTGTAGAAGTTTTCATTCGCTTGAAACCTGTCACAGTCAAATCTTATTTAAATTTGAAGATCTTTCATCAAAAATGAATTAATTTTTAAAAAAAGTAGTTATAATTACTGATAAATTATGAAATTGTTTAATTTTGAATGTTCCAATTTCAAAATTTTCCAATTAGATTATTTAAATTCGTTAGCAGCTAACGGCTGAATACATAGGTTTGCAATAAAGAGTATAATTAATATTCAGTATTTTACAAGGAAATACCCAATCAGTAGAATCATAATTATAATGTTACAAACGAATCATCAGATCTAGTGACCTGATTATGAATGTTATTTGGTAATGGAACATTTTCAACTAAAATTTCTTCAATTTCAAACGCTTGAGAATTAAAATTGATTAAACATCTTTCAATTTGTAACTTGCCAACGCTACAAATTAAACTGAGCCATTAAAAACGTTAAATTGAGTTAAACATCCCACACGATTCCGTTAAAATGACTTCTACCCAGAGTTGCGAACAAGAAAAATGTTTCTCTGGATTGTGTATCTGAGAGGTCTTATGAATATTTTCCGACAAAAAACAAAGTTCCTGTCAGAGCCCTTTTTGAAAAAAGAAATCCTTTCTCAATTTCAAAAAATCTTAATAACCAGTTTTTCTTGAAAAATAGACGAGATGTGAAAAAGAGTTACGAGAGCAAAATTGTTCCTTGGCGAAACTGATACGAAAAGGGTCCCTTGAAAATTTTTAATATCATTTCGTTTCCTTAAAAAACTTGATTTTCGATTTCATTAAGAATTGATTTTTTTCTTATTTCTTGTCTTTGATATAATTATTTTAAATAGAAAAGCTGAAATCTCTCTCAAACGCACATGATTCTCAACACAAATTGTTTTATCATGAGCTGATAACATTCTTAAAATAAAAGAATATCTTCAGAGAATTTGAGTAACACTATCTGCCTGTTCTAATTTTAATTTTCATATTAAACAGTGGAAAGCAAATTTTTACCCCCAAGATAAAAAAATCAAGTTTTGCAAGAAAAGGAAGTTAAAATGCAAATTATCAAGGGGGTAATTTTGTAGACATTTTTCCAAGGAACATTTTTTCAATTCCAACTTTTTTTCTTATCTCGCTTCGTTTTCGAGAAAAACTGGTTAATTTAATTTTTTGAAATTAAAGATGTTTTTTTTTTCAAAAACGACTACGGTCAAGATTTTTTCACATTGAAAAATAGTTATAAGACATTCTACACACAAAATCCAGAGAAACATTCTTAGTGTTCACACTTTTGGGTTGAAGTCATTTCACTGGAACCATGCGCAGTAATCATGACGCCAATTTTCTTGCGTTTTATCTAATTTTAATTAATTAAAATTTTATTTGACACTATAGAATGCTAAAAGGAAATGGGTCTTATCATTGGATGAAGGGCTTTGGGGCATTAGGGCGTGAGTTCCAGAAACCGAATTTTTCACATTTTGTCTCTGAAAGAGTTGCATTACGTTTCTACTTGTGAATGAAAAAAATATATATAAAATTATTTTCGAGCTATTACTTAGCTCTACATATTGAACCGTGAAAGAAACGATTCAAAAAATGCAACCATTTATGAGAAAACCCTTGCTGGAGGAATAGTGCGTCCCCACAAGCGGCGATTTCGACTGAGAAAGATATGGATAACATTTTTATTTTTCAATTAGATAAAAATACTTTCAAGCAATTTTTTTTCTAACCATATTTTGATTGAATTGTACAAAATTATCTAAATTTGAAAAAATAAATTCAGAATGAACAAAAATTTAAATTCTCCTTCAGCGTCCAACATTCAAATTTAATTTGATTTAAATTGGTCGTTGAATTCCTGGCTTCGGTGAAATACATTTTTAAGTACTATAGGAATCTCGAAACTGCAAAAATATGTAGTTTTTGTATATTTCGAAATTCAGGACATTTTTCTGTCACCCAGTATAAAATTTTTTAATTTTTTAATCCTGGAGAATATTTTTCTTATATTTTTGAATATTATGCATATTCTTCAGGAAGAAGTATGTTTAGGGGCCAGCTTAGCCTCAGATTTGTATTTCATTTTGAATCGAAAATTCAGAAAATTCATTCTTGCACCTGAAACTGCCCAGCAAAACCTCTAAAAAAATTTTCAAAATTCTTTAAAAGTATTGTCGGATTAAATGTGTACTAAAAAAATTGGTGAACAATATTTTGAGCATGCGGGTGGCGATAGGACATTATTCCTGTGCAACTGTAAACTTTGTTCAACGGTAATAAATTTCCTAACATGTGATATTTTTGAATTTTTGGAATTCCGATAGTACAAGAATTGGTTTGTCAGACGTGTTAGAATTTTATCGTTTACTGCATTGCATTTTTGGAATTTTTCAATTTCCATAGGTAGAAAATGCAAAAGTATTCGTAAGATCCTTCCAGTCAAAATCAGACATGTTACACATTGGGAACGGCTTTTGGGATGTGTTAGAAATTCACCTATTATTGAATTGACCTAAGGGCGCTTGGCACGGGAAAGTGAGGTTCATTAGGTTGATTTTTTCGAGCTCCTACGAATAAACAAACGAATACCCGGAAAAATGCTGGGTCCAAACAGAAGCGAGAATGAAGAATTATAAGCAAAAATCAACTTCAGAAAGTGATTCTATCTGAGGCACATGGACATAGATTGAATCTTGATCGATTGATTGATTGATTCTTACGGATTGAATCTTAAAAAATAGATGGGAGTTTTTTCGTTACAGCTGAACCTTGCCTTTTGACTTCCCTGATCGAAAATGTGACCAAAAAACTTTTTGAATACAAATTTCAATCATGCGACTAGAAGTGATGAATTATTTTCAGAAATACAGAAGTAGTTATAATGATTCGCTACTTTGGTGACATTTGACCTCTTCTAAAGAGTAGATAAGAATTTGTCATAAAACTGGAATTTTGCCTGTTGTCTTCCCTGATCGGAAAACTACAAAAAATTATTTTAGAGCATAAATTCTAGTCATGACGCTAGGAGTAACGCACTATTATCAAAAATCCAAGAAAAGTTGTAATGATTTGTAACTTTACGGACATTTGGCCTCTTTTGAGAAGTAGCAAGGGTTTGTCGTCAAATTGAGATCTTGCCTGTTGTATTCCTAGATGAAAAAACTACACGAAAGATTTTTGAAACATAAATTTCAACCATGCTTCCGGAAGTGAACCATCACATTCTTAATAATTGATAAATTTGCTGACTATTGGCCTGTTCGAAAAAGAATAAGAGTTTGTCGTCAAAATGAGACATTGCCTGTTGTATTTCTTAATCGAAAAACCACCCAAAAAACATTGAAAGCATACATGCTCATTATGCGACTGAAGTAAAGAATTATTTCCGGTAATTTCATTGGAATTGATGTTATAAAAGTTTTTTCGATAGTTTTTCGATCAGGACAGACAACAGATAAGGTTTCACTTTGACGATGAAGTCCTATCTATATTCAAAAAATGCTACATACTCGGAACATCTACAAATGAAATAGCACTTTCCTCATACAGGTGTTATAAAATATATCGTGTGCGATACAGGGAAGAGGTTAATTCATTTGTGTAAATTGGTCTTCTCTTTCCCTTGTTGCACAATATTTGGTAGGTACTTGTGTCAACAAATTTTGTTGAAATCAAATCTTTGTTGTAAACCAAAATTTTACTGTAAGAACAAAATAATTTGATTACAAGTACGTGAAAACTTCGTCATCTTGACCTACCGTATGTACAATTTGGTACAAAATATTGGGATTATGGGTATTCAAAGAAAAGCTACAAAAAATACTTTTCAGAATTATGTGAATTGAAGATTGCCACTCGTATGTTCATTTCCAATGTTTAAAGCAATTTTCATTCAAATTTCAATAATTAATTCTTATTTCATAAAAAACTTTTATTTAATTATCACCAACATATCTAATGTCATTTTTCAGAAGCCAATATCCTTGCTTCGTATTTGAATTTTTTGTTCAGTTTTGTACAGAGAATTTGTATATACATATAAGGTCTATGTGAGGTATATATGATAAGTTCACGATCACCCTGTATATGAACTAAAAGTAATTAAACGTATCAGCTGACGTCAATCATCTTACACAAACGAACCTTGAAGTAACTAAGATTCAGAGAAATAGGAATTTTATTCGCTACAATTGAATATTTCGTATGAAATACTTTGTATTATTACCTTCAACAATAACAAATAAGACTCGTTTGAAATCACGTAATCTCTGTTTATTCTCCTTCACGCATCTTAAACGTCAAAGAAGATAAACAATTACATACCTTACTATATGAATTGTCAGGTATCAAAATGGAAATTTTTCATACCATCATCCTTGAATTGTATCCGACGAAATTTTTTCATATTTGATCAATAAATTTCAAATTCATCCTGAAGAGCTGAATGACTAGCCAATACCTTCTTTAATCATCGGAACAGAATTCGTTTTTTAAACATCATGAAGAAACTTGGATTCTAAGAATTGAAATTATTGTTTGGGTAATGCATGTATGTGTATGAGGGTGGTCCAGAAATACATTGTAATTTTTTTTTTTAATTTCTTGCTTATCTGTCCCAAATTTTTTGGAATCAACAAAGAGTTAAATGCGTATTTTTTCGAATGATATTTAGGGGTTCCTCAAGCCCCATAAAGTTTAACATATATTTTGAATAAGAAAAAAAGAGATTTTTGTCATTTTAATCCAAAATCGTCAATATAAGGTGCATCGAGTTTGCCCTCAATATTCTCCTACAATATCCTCTTAGAATAGAGTTAGAAGGTCGCGGTTTTTCCGAATTTTTTTACTTTTCAGTAGGAACGAGGCAATAATCAATAAAGTTGACAGCAATATATTATTTATAACAATTCTCTCTTAAAATGATGCTAGAAAGTAGCTCTTTTTCTGAAATTTTTAGCTTTTTTTCGAATTATTCGTTATGAACAAATAATAAATGAACTTTAGTAAGAATCATTTTTCAAATAGTATACTTTGTGCCTTGAGATGTTATGATCATTTAATTGTTTAATAGAGACATTTCAAACCTCTTTATATATGTACATATATTATTATCAATGACAACATGTATTCTCTAGGTTAAGGGGGCGGGGGAGGGGGGGTGGCTGATGGTAAAATGTGTGCGATTCCAAATTCTTCTTTTTAGGCTCTGCAATAAACTTCGTGTTGTAATTCAAAACAAAGTTTGTACAGGTCATTTACAGACCCATCCCTCCCACCTTCAGTTAGTTATTTCATCCTTTTTTCTTATATCTACTGTAAGGTGATTAGGTTGAAACTTGTGCCTTGTTATTGTTCCAAAATTATGTTGAAAATGTTACAGAATCGCGTTTTTATGTTGAATATTACTATTTGTCACACTTTTTGTAACGAAATAATTTTTTCTTTAAATTAATATATATATGTAAAGCCCTGAGTAAATTCGTACATTTTCACTCAGCACTTAGTAGTTTTTTCTATGTTTTCCTTCTCACTATTTTTTTAAAATATGCTAATCTTTAATATCCCATAAAAACCCCCTATAAACCTTTAAGATCCAAGGAAATTCCTCAAAATCTACAGAAATCGGTTATAATTTTCGAAATTCCGTTAAAGATTTCGAAATATTACGGTATCTCTTGAAATCCCTGAAATCCCTGTAATATTGGAACCTTTGTAATCATTTATCAATCCGTAAAATCTTTTAAGATCTTTATCCCGTCAAATCTTCGAAATCTAATTAAAATCTCATGACGTCCTTCAAAATTTAAATCCCGTCAAATCTTCGAAATCTAATTAAAATCTCATGACGTCCTTCAAAATTCGTGAAAATAATCCAGTATCTCTTGAAATCTTTTAAAATCCCTTCGCTTCTTTCGGAATAATTTAAAGTCACTTAAAATCCCTTGAAAACCCTAAAAATCCTTCGTAATCCGCGAAAATCGTTCACAATTCCTTGAAATCCCTCAAAATCTATCGAAATCCTTCGTTATATCTTGAAATATCGTAAAATCTATTGGAATATGATTACGCTCCATGAAATCCCTTAAAATCATGTAAAATCCCTTCAAAAATTAAGGTTCTCTCTGAAATTGTACTAGGCAATTTCTTAAAATTCTTAAAATATTTCAAAATGCTAAAAGTCTTTTGAATTGTTGTTCACGGTGAAAACAATATATA
>JAUMHM010000005.1:51254781-51266586 GCA_032362435.1 Melikaiella ostensackeni
CAGAAAGCAGATGCTACAAAATGAGAAAGGTGCAAATGGCACGTACAGATTTAAAAAATGCGATTGAAGAATACACAGAAAGATAAATAGTCTGAACAACTTGTGAAATATTTATAATAGTCTTTGAAGTTCTGAACATTCCGCCCACTTTGAAAGAACATCTTTCAACAAGATTACATACAACAATCCATTAATAGGTTGTCACTCTGGAGAAATTGTGAGTCCATGATAACAAAGTATAATAATCCTATAATTCTAAAAGGTATTTCTGAATAGTTGTACAAGTGAGACTGATGTTCAAATTATGCAGTAATTTTGATGTATTAATGTTCTAAGAAATACAAAGTTAGATAGCTAGAGTGAAATAAACGTCTGCTCAACAGTAATATAACAATTGAAATAAAATAGTCTAACTTAATAAGAAAAAACGAAGGTTGAAACTCAAGAATTACTGTTTTACGGTTTCTACCGTTTAAACAGTACATTTGTCGGTTTCTCATGTGAAGGATGTCTGCCTTTCTTAAGACCGGGTATAACCGGAAAAGAGAAAGTTTGCGTTAAAACTCAGATCGAAAACAAATTCGCAATGCGAATAACCTTCAAAATGATTCGCTCACAGCGACGCTCAAGTATCCACACTCCGTATACCAGGTGAATTCTTCTACCCAGTAGATTTCACAACCGATCCACAAATCTTCGTCGAACAGTTTCGCGATTACATGCGGGAAGTTCGAACAATACCGGTTGCTCAAAAATACGAAGGTGAGCATTTGTTTTTAAGGAATTGCATGTCTGTACACATATATTTCTCCGCAATTGCACGCTCAAAAAACCACACGAACGCCCTAACACTGGTCCTCATAAAATTTGAAAACGGATTACCGACCGAGTGTATCAGATCAACTTTGGAGGAACGCCTAAAAATGTTAGCATTGAGCATTAAAACCGGCACACCTTATGCTAAACGAGTTGCCAAACGCCAATTCGGATTCTACGGCTAATCCGCCTAACATAGAGATAAGTTTACAACCACCGTTGTTGAGAACTTATTCGCAAAAAAAAGTTTCTTTCGCTTCGAATCTAAAACAGTAATAAGAAATTACCATTGTAGTCACCTACGATTATTTATAAATGCGATCCTGTATAGTCACATCCCTACCGATAGATTTTCTCTGGAAATTCACTAAAAATTCTCAGACCCAGAGAAGCTTCAGAGATTTCTCTATATAAGTACCTAGCTAGCATTTTAAAGATCACGGTAGCCCTCATAAATTTTCTGAATCATAAACTTGGTTTTGTAAATACATGGAATCGAAATTTTTCTAAATAGCAAAGGAACTATACAAAAGGATGCCTCGACCAGCTCAGCATCTGGCGTGCGAACCGAGGTGTGAACCAGGTAGAAAGGATCCTTGTAATATAAGCAACCAGATGTAAGAGTTTTAAATATAATTTTTTTTTTCAATTTCCAAACTTGAGATTCGAAAGTTAACAAATCAGAATCTATGGATTTTTACAATTACATACATCTAAAATTTGCTTTTAAAAATTAAAAACATATCATATTTTGTATGTATCTCGTGCACTATACGTGATACGTAAAAATAGATAGCATTTTTAGATTTTCCAACAGAGGAATACTGTATATAAATATAAATATATAGGTTGTCACTTATAAATATACGCATGTAAATAAATAAATAATAATTTTTAAAGTGTTAAAGGGGATTAGTTTTATGAAGGATTTATGATAAGGAGACCCTAAATATTGTAACTGTCTTTCGTACTTCGGCATCTTCAAGGTTCGGCTGCCATAAATTAAGTTGTAAAAAAGGACTCAAATCGCTAAGACTTTTTCTACAGACGAAATCATTCAAATCGAGCCTGAAAATAGCCTGAAACCGGCCTGACTTTTTCTCTGACAATCTTCAGTGATTTTCTGCCGGTAGGGTATAATCATACATTAAATATTTCGCCTTAGAATGAGAGGGGGGGGGAGCACCTGAACGTTGCTCAAATCCAAGCGGCCAGTTCAACTGTTTAGCAGAAAACTCGCCTTCTTTACTTGAAAATCAAACAATAAGTACATCGCCTATTGCTTCTTAAAATTAAAATACAGTTCGAGTATTCAAAGTGGTACAGTAATTGATCTTACAAGACTATTTTTAATCTGTTTGAATTTAAGCAATTTAAACATACATAAAAATAGTCATAGGTACATAATATAATGTTGATATTCCTATTTCATACGACTTGCAGGACTTAACGTTGAAAATTAAACTATTTCAATTTGAAAGCCTTAGTAAATGAACGAATCTAATCTTCGAATGAAACTTCATATACCATTTTGAATATTTAAATAATTTTAAGTTTATACATTTATAATTAAACACTTTTATTACATTGCAAATCCTATTCAAATTTTTTTCGGTCTAAAATATTCAAATTTTAACCCATTATATTAAAAAAATGTTAATTGTTTGAAATAGAAATACTTGAATCGTTAAAATTTCAGAAAACTAAATGTAAGCTTTGAACGTTACATGCGTTCAGTACATAATTATTGCAAATAAATAGATTTTGGGTAAATTTGTGAGGAATGTCAATTTCAAATTCAATTAATATCAGTGAATTCTCATGTCACCTCTTTCCTATTCGTATGTCTTCTTCCAATGTCTTACATTCATTCCCTATTCTCGCAGCCTTCACGATTTAATTCGATTTAGAATCTGCCGCCTACATCTTTGAGTGACACCGTCCAGGAAATTAAACGACTCAAAGAGAGTTTGCGTCAATACGAAGAAAAATTGAAAAATATTACCGAGAATTACGAGCAGGTTGAGGAAGAAGTCAAGAGTTTGGAATGAGATTTGAGCGAATCAGATGATTACGCAGACTCACTCAAAAAAGTGTGCACTGCAAAGAATGAAGAAATGGCATCACTAAGACAACTAAATCTAAATTGGCAAAAGAGCGGTATCGATAGATGCAAAGAAGTGCTTGGTAAGAATTAACTATTTTTTAAGCATAATATTAATTTTTGACTTCTTCGCACTTTTAGTCATGTGCAATTGAATGTATTCTTTCACAGCGCAAGGACATTCACAGGATTCGAACTCTTCGAGTGAAGGTGTTCCAGCTGTCGGTGCAATTAATGCTGATAAGAGTAAGGTTAGAATATTTCACTTTCTAAAGAACATGCTGGCCAGTAGAGCAGAAAATAACTTTTAATTCGCATAGAAGGAATAGTAGATGAATTAATACATCATCAGATCTGACTAATATACGAATTTGTAAATTTATTGGTAAAACCAAACGATTATCAACATCTAATAATCGAAATAAATTTAAATTATCTAAATCTCTTAATATAAAAGATTCTAAATTTACTGCAATTTATTGCAGATTCATCTAGGTCGCAACGTGTGGCTTTCCACGGAAGCCTACGCAATTGCACAGTGCAGGGTGCCGAAAAACCCAATACAAAAGTTCCCGAAAAACATAATTGTGGCTCTCTGCGGGTACAAAGTTCTGATGGATAGGACTATTTCGGGAAAAGGAAGCAATAGGAATCAGCAAACAAACATTCCAAGCGAGCAACTGGACCCAAACATCACTTTAGCGATAAAGGGTATATTCATTTCCATTTTATATTCAGGGTTGCTGCAGGACAGGGAATTATAGAAACTCAGGAAAAGTCGGGGAATGTTAAACTTGTCAGGGAATTTTCGACAATCAGAACTTGAAAATAATTTGATTATTTTGTTGAAAATTCAAAGTAATCTTTTTGAGTGAAAAATTCATCTATTTTTTTAGAAATTACATCTTTTATGGTTAAAAATCACAACTGCTTGAAAATTATTCCGTCTTCTTTGAGGATTCAACTATTTTGTTGAGAATTCGTCTTTTTTGGTTGGATTCAACTGTTTTTGGTTTAAAATTGAAACCTATTTGGTTGAAATATCAACTGTTACATTGTTCGCTGAAAATTCATCTTTTTTTGGAGAAAACTCCACTTCTTAGTAGAAAGTGAAACTTTGTTGAAAATTAATTTTTTTAGGTAGTATTTGTTAAAAGTATTTGGTTAAAAATTCAAGCATTTTGTTAATTAATAATCTTTTTTGTAAAAAAATTAATGTTCTTGGATAAAAATTTATCTCTCGTAAAAAATGTATTTACCTGGTTCAAAGTTAGTTTTGTTTTAATTAATTTTCATGACTGAAAATTTAACTATTCCACTCTTTTGTAGAAAATTGATCATTTTTGATAGAAATTTGATCTTTTTGGTTGAAAATTCCTCTGGTTGAGAATTGAAATATTTCGTTGAATTTTTTTTCATTCCGTTGAAATTTTATTTTTACTTATAACTAACCTATTATAATTTTTGTTAAAAATTAATTTCTTCATTGAAAATTGTTGAGAATTTTTTATTGGTTGACAATCATTGTTGTATCTGAAAATTTAATTTTTCTGTGTTTGATTCAAAATTTCTCTTTTTGAGTTGAAAACTCCACTACTTGGTAGAAAATTCATATACTATATGTTACGAATGTCTTACGTAACTTGTGGGTGACTCATAAAATTCTGTATAACTGTTGTTACTGAAAGTATTTGAAAGAAATTTAGAAACAAGCATGTTTTTTTGCATTAACATTATTGACCTCGTAGGTGTAAGATTGTTTTTATACTGAAAAGAAAAATCTAGAACAGTCAGGGAAGATGAAAAATGGTTTAGGGAATTTGAAAATTGGGATTTCATAGCAACCCTGATATTAAAAGCTCAACATTTTTAATTTATGCAAGCGCTATTATCAGGATGCACACTCTTTCCCCTATTCTTTAGCGTTTGCCCCATTTCAATCCCCTTTTCACGTTCGAAAATACAATTGTTCATTTGACATCTGTAAATTTATTCCATTTAAAACTAGAATATGCTACCGCGAGTAGAGAAAGCTTTTATAACTTAGAGAACTGTCTATTAAAATTAATTTTACTCTTTTTTACATTTCACTCATTTGAAATTAAACTATTTAATATTTAAATGAAACTTTGAAGGTAAAATATTTCTTGGTTGAATCTATATAAATCTAGGTTGTATTAAAGTTATCTGAAGTTCAGAAATGAGCATTGTTAAAAATGATTTGTACAATTGAAAAGAATATTTGAATTGCTAATTGTAACTGATTTTCAAAGACAACTAAAGCTTAATTTGAAAAAAAATATTCCAGCTTAAAATTGCTTCTCTAACATTTTTAGAAGAGTTTAGAGAATTTTTAGAAGAGGATATATTTTTGATTGTGGGAACAATTGACAACATATAGAAGTTGTTTATTTAACAAATTTAATGTTTTTTCTAGCTTTTTTATAATTTCGTAAATGTACTTTCAACGACCTAAGTATATGCAACTAAAAAAAAATAAATTGTTTAATGGCAGAAATCATTGGAAAATTATTTTGCTGTATTCAAAAACTATACACTTTCTTGTGAAAAGAGTGTTTCTTCTTTTCCAAATGTAACAAAAAGTCAATCTTTCCCCGGGTTTTCCCCCTTTTCGTGAAAAAATTACCCTATTTCCCTTTTTTGAGCTCTTTTTGCGCTGTGATCCCTGTATTCTAATTCGTAATTCTTCGCATTTTTAGATATGTATAGGCATTGGTTAATTACCGAGAGAGGTTATGATGCGAAAAAAGTGGAAATGGAGGTTGATAGCAGTTATCAGAAGCTGGCCGCAAAGAAAATCGCCGAAGTCAAACAAACTTAACGAAAAGCTTACAAGCAGAGGGATGAAAGGGCCGTACTCGATGCTGGACATCAAGTGGAGGAAGGCGATGATGTGGAGAACGGGACGGAAGGAAATAGCGGAACAGAAGGGTTCGTGGAAGAGTCGACCGACAACCTTGACGAGGTGACACGCGACTTCCTTGATGATTCTTAGGATCAGTCTTTTAAAGTTTGAAGGGCAAGACACACTGCTTATAGATCCACTAAACCAGCCCCAAGAGCTTCATTACGAAAATGTAACAAATTTCGGTAAGGCGCGACTGAGAAATACGCAATCACAGGACGACATGGATCAAGCGAATGATTAGTAATGATTTGTACCGAAGTTGCTTTCAATAATTTTAGGCGTTCTATTGTTTCTTCGCTTGGTACAAAAACAGCATAAATCATGCTATGAAATTAAAAGTACTACAATACCATACAAAAATATTATCCATCGAAGTTGGTTTAAATGAATTTTAAACATTATAATGTTTCGTCGTTCAGTACAAAAATAGCATAAGTTGTGCTATAAAGTAAAAAGCATTATAATACCATGTGAAAAATATTATCCATCAAAGTTGCTTTAAAATAACTTTAAGCGTTATAATGTTTAGTCATTTAGACCAAAGATAGCATCAATTGTGCTATAAAGTGAAAAGTATTATAAAACCATGCAAAAAAATATTATCCATCGTAATTGGTTAAAAGTAATTTTAAGCGTTGCATTGTAAAGTTTTTTCATTTACTTCAAACGTATTATAATACCATGTGAAAAGTATTATCCATCGAAGTTGCTTTAAAAACATTTTTAGCCTTATAATGTTTCTTCGTTTAGTACAAAAGTAAAGCAGTTCCACTTCAAATAATCTGAAGAATTTCAGCTATTGTTAGTAATTTGAAAAAAATTTGAAAAACTTCTTGGATTTTTTTCAAACTGAATTTCTGAAGAGAATCTACTTTTTATTTTCATTTTTTTATAGATAGCTTACAATGTCCTCGAAAAAGCCGTGTCAATATCAAAATGTGGTCTTTTTTAGTTTTCGAGAAATAATTAAGCACGTACGCCTTGGCATGGTGTACCCAGTGAAAATTTGTACAATTATTCATTATGTCACTCGGAAGGTTCATAACTTGGTCCGAATTACAAACTCATTGTCATTTCTGCAACAACAATGGGCAAAAGTCAATAATTTTCCCCATAAGAAATACATTGGGCTCGATATTTCTGCGATGCGATATATATCGATTGCTGTCGATGTAATCGATCCAGTATATTGATTATCTGCCTTGATCTGCTTCGTAAGCATAGTTAACCAAAACAGACCAAAACTCCCAATACTTCTGATCCGTTCTATGGTTTATTCTTAAAATTTGAAACATTTTTTTCGACATTTATGCAAAGTTCAGCGAAATTCACCGCTTTTAAGTCGTAAGTACAAATTGATTTATTCTGCACGTCGTACTTTTCATGCAGTGAATGGCAGGCGCGTCTAATTTCGGTAAATGTAAAAAGTAAGGTTAACTTCCGATTTGCATTTAAGAGGTTGAGTACAATTTTTAAAATAAAAATTCGAAAACTACAGTTTTTATTTTCTATATTCAAGTTTTTTTCTGTTTTACTTTCTCAGAGTTTTTTTCAAGTTTAGTTCAAATTTCACTGTCGACTTTGCATTTTTCAAAACCAGATTTTATGACTTGAGTACGAGTTTTATGATTTGAAATTCAAAATGAATATTTCATTTTACGCTTTTGAGTTTTTAATTCTTTATTCGAAACCACCATTTTATGAGCCTGCAAAGCCCCCTGAAAAATAAGCGTTGTATAGCCCCTTACCGAATGGTGAAAGCTGGTGTCACGTAATTAGTTCCAAAAGCGCCACAATGACACATAAATAGTTACACAAATGACCACTGAATAACGCACCATGTTTTCTTGAACCCCACTGTTGGGAAAAATAATGACACTAGATGGCACTCAATCTCGGACCGAACCACATTTCAAATTTTGCGCCATACGAGACTACCAATCATAGCCCAAGCAGATGACTGCCATAGGGCGTTTGCGCACCATTTCGGCAAGGGACTACACAACGCTGATTTATCAGACGGCCCTGCAGGCAAATAAAATGCTGATTTCGAATAAAATATCGTACATCACTCGTAGCATTACACACGTCTTTTCACGTGGAGCTCAATCCTTGCAGAACTCGTCCTGCAAACATTGATCTCCCCGTGTAATGACGTGCCTAACACTACTTGTAATGTAAAATACTATTTTTCGCTATTAGAGTTTTTTAAAAGTTTTGTACAAATTTCACAATCGTGTTGGAAATGAATCAAAATCTTTACATTTACGCTGAAAATAATCGAACAAACAATGTTGTCTACTCGAAAGCCTCAAAGTAATAAGTCGATTCAATTATCGAATATTCTTTGAATTATCGTCAGATTATTCTAAGCATAAGTCTTTACATACAACGAATTATTATATACAAGCCCTGTAATTCATTCAAGGTATTCATTGTGAATGGTTCAAAGTTTATGTTGATTGTAAAGAACTGAAGGTTTATGTTTATTCCATTCCAGTATTTTATGTTCAAAATTAATATACACAGAAACAGTCTAAGTAAGATGGAATGCAATAAAAAATTTGACTTATAAACGCGAACTTCCTTCATAACATAACATAGCCTTAGGTTAGAAAAACTTATTTATCAGGTCTTTCACAAGTTTTCTTTATCATTTCCTAAAACTTTCATTGTATTTTTTTTTGTTATCGATGTATAGAATTAATTATAGCGGCACTTCCGCGGCAGCGAAGCTGCCGCCACAGGGCACAGCTAATTGTGCTATGAAATAAAAAGTATTATAATACCATGTGAAAAGTATTATCCATCGAAGTTGCTTTAAAATAATTTCAAGCGTTATGTTTCTTGGTTTAGTACAGAAATGGAGCAATTCCATGTTCAATAATCTGGAGAATTTTAGCTATTGTTAGTCATTTCGATTAAAAGTCTAGTATCCGTTCTCTTTGGTGTTTAAAAGAAAAACCCTAAAATAATTTTTAAAAAATTCAAAAAACGTTTGAGAACTTTTATTGAACTTTCATAACTTTGGTGATTCTGATGCTATTTAGGTGTATTTTTTTTAATTATTTGTAATAAGACTAAGTTTTGAAAAATATTTTTTGAAAAAAAGATTTCTAAAACTTTTTGGATTTTCAAAAACAAATGTTCAAACTGAATTTCTGAAGAAAATATACTTTTTATTTTTTATATTTTTTTCATAGATAGCTTACAATGTCCTCTACAAGCCTGTTCATATCAAAATGGGGTCTCTCTTAGTTTTCGAGGAATAAAATTATTGTAGGGTTTTTCTTTTAATACCTAAAACAACGAATGTTAGAATTTTTATCAAATTTAATAACAATAGCTGAATTTCTTCAGTTAGTCGACATGGAATTGCTCAATAGCATAAATTGTGCTATAAAATATAAAGTATTATAATATAATGAGCAAAATATTATTTATCCAAGTTGGTTTATGTTAATTTTAGGCGTTGAAACGTTACACTACAATAACTGTTACTTACCTACTATAATTAGAACTATAATTATATACCAAAAATCCAGTTAAGTTTGTTTAGATTAGTTTTGAGTATTTAAATCTTTCTTCATTCTTTCAGTACAATAATGTTTGTACTATACTATGAAATAGAAATTATTATGTTGAAATGCCTCTAAGTTGCCATATAAGTTGCCATCTCTAAATGCCAACTAAGTTTGTTTAAATTAATTTTAAGCATTAAAATCTTCGTTCCGTACAAAAATAGAACAATTCATGTACTATAAAACAAGAAGCATTATAATACGATGTGTTTTGAAATAAAAGGTTAAAAACACGTACTTTTGTAAATTATTATTTCGTAAATTCCAGCGTTTCGCATTGAAGCGCATAAACATTAATTCCGTTATGTACCATATACTCAGTTCCCTTCATTTCAATGCCGTTAAATGCCCTCTCATTAAATTCACATTCATGCCAATGCCTTTCAATGTCGTTCATTTTAAGTTCTCACTTTAATGCGTTTCATTGCGCCTTGCGCATTAATGAGTATTTAGACAAAAATGCAATTAAAACGCATTGAGAATTTTTCAATGCATTCCAATGAACTCCTTTTTACTGAGCTTTTAACTTTGGTGAAATTTAGTGAATTTTTTAGACAACTTTGGATATGGCCAGCTAAATCGATGACATGGTCGCGCAGAATTTTTGCTGGTATTTAAAAGAACTTTGGAATGACCCATATGTATTAAGGCTTATTTGAGCTATTGTTTACAATACAATAAATGCTTGTGAACGTTTGGCACACTAATAAATGATGCAAATATCGTATTTACTTCCGTTATAGCAAATATTTGACAGATAAAATTTTTATTTCCAGAAGTACTTTCAAGGATGTTCATTTGTCAATGAATTTAAATTTGGAAAAAAAATTCTTTCGTTAAAAAAAATTTTTTGACTGTCATGTGACCGGGTGACATTCAGCTTTGGAGACATTCAAAAACCAATTAGAATACTACAGTTTGTAGCATGAAAGTTAGGATACGCCATGTCCACTGACTGTTAAAGTGAGAAAATAAGGTTCAAAGTTTTTATGATATTATACCCTAATTGAATGTTAAGAAATACCAAACCTATTATAGAATTTATATTTAACGAAGAACGCATTGAAGTAAATTTGGTGCAATTAATAATTTAATTTAGCAGGAATCGAAGAGCTACTTTGGATATGGCACAATATGAACTTAATAAAATTCCTTTTTTTAGAGTTAGAATGTGTCATGTCAAGTAAAGTTTTTAATTAAAGTATTTGTCAAGTAAATTTTCATTAAAATTTAATCAACAATGATTTTCCGGACTGCTATATATTATTGAATACTTGATTTATAGAAATTATTGACTTTTTAGAAATATAAAAAACTCTACTTCAAAGGTAATTTTAGAATTTGATGATGTTTTCGAATTGTCATTTAACCCCAACGAATAATGTCCAACCTCAAAATAAAATGTACAGTTCGCCAAGAAATATTAAGTAATTAATTCGTACATTAAAGTAGATTACTAAAAACAAAAGCTTTGTGTTCAGAATACAATATTTGAATATAATTTTAAATTTGGCTGTTTTTCTCTGTATTTTCCTAGTTTAAAAATCCGTTTGATGGACATGGCACATTACAATCCTGACAATTAACATCGAAAATTTCAAGTAATAATTTTCATGATTTGTAAGCTGAATATCATATCAAAACGTATATATTAATATTCTTTGCCACGCTCTGAATATGAAAATACTATTAACTCAAGAATTTCAAAAAGTGGACTTGGCGTGCTGCAACTTTTATACGACGAGTTATGAGTATTGAACTTTATTTTCTAATTGTATGTTCCATTATGAAAACAAACTACTCATTAAAAAATGTCAAATGTTCAAGAAGTAAAGAAGTAAGCGCATTCTACTTTGGAAAAATGTACCCAGGGACGTTTTTGACCGGGTGATATTTTCGCATACTTGATGGATTTTTCTTTTTTAATACCAGATAAATTAAAAATATTCCTAGCGGAGCTAGAGAGGAATTTTTTTCACAGCTAAATATTAAAACCATTTTGTTTTAGACTAGTAGATCAAGAAATGTCATTCCGTCGACAACATAACATCAAAACTCAAGCACAAGGTATTATAGAATGAGTCACGCACTAGAAGATGCTATGATTAAAAAAAAAGATTGCACATGAATGAAACCCACCGATCGGCTGGAGCATGATCGAACAAGACCCCCAGAAAGTTGGCACCCCAAATTTAAAAAAATCTAAATTTTCCACGAGCTCCCTGCTTGTCAGTAATAGTTCTATGGTTCTAGGAGGGGAGCAGTGATAGTTCTCTTCTTTAAATGCCTTTTTTTTTTAAATGAAATTTTGGGGTGCTAACTTCATGCCGCACCCTTTTTGGACAAGGGGGGAGTTCTGAGCCGATTTTTAGCTA
>JAUMHM010000005.1:51281284-51301294 GCA_032362435.1 Melikaiella ostensackeni
AACATACTATTATTGTAAATCAAGTGGGTTACGACCTTCTGAACGCTTTATCCTACAATTCGTTTTTTGCCTCCTGTGAAATTTCATTTTTCCAGAATAGGCATGAAAAAGTCGCTGTTCGACACCTTTACACCGCATTAAAACTGCGGTATAATATTCGGGAATGGTAACCTCGCTATCTTGTTTACGTTTACAAAAGTAATTTGTTATTGCGAGTAGTTATTGGATCAGCACGAAGTGATAAAATACTATAAATTACTGATAAATTATTATAATTTACCGAAAATTTGTGGAAATTTTTGAACATCATAAATTTCCGGAAATTTTCTGTAGTTTATAAAATTACTAGAAATTTCCAAATTTTTTCATTTTTTTGTACATCAATGCCAGAAAAAATAATGTATGGGGTGTGCACGTGAACTTTTTTTTGGCTCGAGTGATGTTTTCAGAAGGAGCGGTCGGCTTGCCTGCGGCCCATATTCAGTTTTGTCTTCGGCTCACCTTCAGCTCCGTCTATGGCTCGCCCAAGGTGGCCAACTACCTCAAGTAAAAAATAACAACCAAGTGATTGAAAAAACACTCAAGATCATTATAACTGAAACATTGAAAAAACACTATAATTGACTAAAATTCACTAACTTTTCACTAGATTTTACTTTAAAAGGGGCGAAATTTTAATTTATATTATATTGATAAATAAAAACAATAACAAGCAATAATAACATTGCTTATAATGCAAAACTTATGACTTAAACATTTACAACTACTGTAAAATTAAGTCTGCATGGCGCTTAAAATGATTTATAATGTGGTAGATAAAAAAAAAAAGTGAAGAAAATATTTAATGAACTATTCCACAAAGTACATTTTAGCACTCTTCAGTGTAGCGAAATGTACAATTTTATTGAAATTTTTATGTTTCAAAAATTTTGGGAAAAATAAAAATAGGAGAGGAATATGTGAAACATGGAGGCGAATTGAAACAAGTAAACAAGTATTCTCTAGTGCAATAACTTGACCAACCGTTATTTGCTGCCAGACTGTAGAATAACCGTTTGGCATTGAAAATCAATGAATCAGAACCAAAAAAAAATTCAAAATCACTAAATTAGTCAACTCAGGCTTGCCTACGAGTACGCCTTCGGCTCGCCTACAACTGCGCCTTTGGCTTGCCTACAACTGCGCCTTTGGCTTGCCTACGACTGCGCCTTCGACGATATGTAGAGATGGGACCTGACCAGCGTGACCGAGTCAATAACCGTCATGACGGACATTGTCCGTCACTGACCGACAATCTGGTAAGCCTGGTCAAACTGATATTTTGAGGAAATGACGATATTTTGAGAGACGTTTCAGGCATAAAACTATGTTTTATAACAATAAAAGATTATTTCTGAAAATATATTTTGTAAGAGTAGTGACACGTAGGTTATTCACGAAAAATATGTACAACATAACCACAAACCTTGGAAATAATGTGCGAAATTTTGAAATTACTATCTCGCACGTAAAAGACAAATGTTGTTTGTTATATAACTTTTAGAAATAGTGCTTGTTTATATGTATGCTGATGTCCTGAAATTTTGTATAATATTATATTGAAATTGTTTTCTAATAATAACACGAAAGCTTATAAAATGATGTGTCTAAGAAGCCTAACTTGAAGGCCAATATGTCAATTTTATAAAGTGATACCCAAAAAACATCAAATTTAAATGCATTCAAAAAGTGTTAATAACCACGATAATAATACGTATTTGAAATAAATATTATTAATATACAGGGTGATTTTTTATCTTTAGACATCGAAATATCTCAAGAAATATACACCCAACGAAAAAAATATCCATAATAAAAACTTTTTATTTTCGAGGGGGAAAAGCGACTCCGCAAAAATTTACCCCACACCCCTCACCCTAAGGGCGGTGGGGGGTGAACTTTAAAATATCAAATGGGAACCTATATTTTTCATTGCAGATTCAGAGTATCCATTAAAAAATACGTAAGTTTCATGAAAAATTTTTTTTCGATTCGCGTCAGGTGGTGATGCATTTGCAAAAAATGACATTGTTGACTATTCAAGAAATGTGCTTCCAAATGAAAGTAAGACGAAGATTCTTATTCCTCCATTCTATTTGAACAAAACAAAAAAAGAAGACTTTTAATTAATTTTCCTATAATTTTAAATTTATTTTTGAATGGCGCCAGGTAGAGGATGTGGAATGCGGGAGTCGCATCCACATTCCACCCCCGGTGAACAACCCTCGGTTGCGTGAGTTGAAAAAATTTTATCGAATAAACTGACGTATTCTTTAATGGAGAATCTGAATCTGCAATAAAAAATATAGGTTACCATTTGAAAATTTAAAGTTACCCCCCTATCACCCCCAGGGGGTGGGGTGTGGGCTAAATTTTTGCGGAGTCTCTTTTTCCCCTCGAAAATGAAAAGTTTTTATTACGGACATTTTATTCGTTGGATGCGTATTTCTTGAGATATTTTAATGTCTCAAGAAAAAAACACCCTGTATATTATTGCTATACCTACACAGTATTTTTTATTTGTTCTACATTTTTAGCACAACATTTTTTACTCTGGCTATACAAAAAAAATGTCGTGCTTAAAATATAGCATGAATACAAAATACTGGGTATACAAAAAATGAAATATACTGTGCTAAAAATATAGCATAAATAAAAAATATTGTGCTAATAATACATACAGCAAAAAGTATATTTTTATATTATAATCTCATCGTGTATTTTTATATTACATTTTTAGAACAGTATATTTTATTGTTATACACAGTAGTTCTTGTTTGTGCTTTATTTTTGGCACAGTATTTTTTATTTTTGCTATATTTTCATCACAGTATATTTCATTTCTGCTATATTTGTAGCACAGGGTATGTACTTTATTTTGCTTTACACAATACACTTAAACTCTCATATAATCTCATCCAGTTTAAGGATTCCTAGAACTGACGGACGACTGCTGGCCCACCCAGTTTTTCAGCTCGCGGGACGAGAGACGGTGTTCAACCAAGCGTGACACACTAGCAGCGTAGAGACAAAGGTGCAGTGCGCGGGTACTGACGTTGGTACTCGCGTTCGGAGATTGCGTAATATTAGGAAACGGTTCATACGGCCCTGACTTTTTACGTTTCGAGGGAGCTGGTTTAGGAGCAAGGCCAGTGCGAAGCAACTCCTTAAACTGTCCTTATTTTGGAGTTCGAGTGTATTTTATTTTATTCTATTTTTTTAGCACAGTAATAAGTGTGCAAAAATAATATAAGGGAATTAAATCCATTTTCCAAGGATTGTTGAAGTAAGTTTGTATTTATTATTTATTATAACCTTTATGTTTGATTTATTTATCCAGAAGATATTTGTCATGACGGTCTTTTTATTTTTCATACACATAAATGTATAATAATATCATGAACATTAAAGTAAAGTCTATTTGTCGACTGTTTGAAACAACCATAGAACAATTTTCAAATTGTTCTACTTGCATTAGATACTAGCAATATATGCAATATAATATGCATTATGAAATATATCTAAATTCTAAAAGGAGTTAAATGGACGACATTTGGGTAATTACATAAAAAAAGACTAAGATAGGTTCATCAACTGCTAAATGTTTATAAATATGTAGAAAAAAATTAATTTTTGAACATTTTTTCGGTAATTATAAACATTACTGAGTTGATGAACCTGCCTTAGTGCCTTTTATTTAATTACCCAAAGTTTCAACTCGATATCTTATTTCACATGGACAGGGAGAATGGCGAGCGAAAAAATTGGCGGTAAAGTTATTTTGAGCTTAGTATCACATGGCCTTAAAAGGGAATAAAAATGAAAACTTGGTGAGGTTATTACTATTATTAAAAAGAAGAAGAAAAACTGGTCAATTTTTCAATTTTGGCGAGATTAATTATTATAACCGTCACTTTTAAGACTCAATTTCAGATTTTTCGTGGAAACCAGCAAGTAATTTCAGATTCCTCGAGGAAATCCGTGATTCCGTCAGTTGATACTCGCGGATTTCCTCGAAGATTTCTTTAGTAGGGAGATATTATCAGTAATATCGGCAGAGTATTTAGTACCCACTGTTTTGCAAAAACGCAACGTTGTGTTTTGAAAGCTGGCGCGGCGCAGCCATCTTGGAAGCCAGTATAGGCCACTCAAGAACGTATGTAATAAGGACAGAAAACTCGAGTGGAGGGGGTAGAGCACCCGTGGCTGAAATGACAGCGTCTAGTATGTGGCCACTCCATCGTTGCGTAGTTTGTATTATGCATTATGCTGTCTCTTTTTCTTGCGGAGAAAAAGAGACAGCCTGACACGCAGTACGAAACTACGCAACGACGCGCCCGACCCAGCCGCCATCTCTCGTGCTACCTCTGCTACCTCTTCACTTGAGTTTCCTGTCCTTATTATATACGTTCTTGAGTACACCTAAGGACGTTTGTCCTCCGCGCAAAGTAACCAATGGTTGGTTGTCTGCACTCCGAGGTGCGTGCAACCGAGAAACTTGGCGAGTGCACGGAGAAACAGCGCCGATATAGATACAGTGTTAGGGTTCTAGCTTTCATTGTGTTTCATGGTGAATATCCGAAAGTGTCCGACAACACGTAGTTGTCAAATGATAAAAACAACTTGCGGTTTGTAATAAACGTATTACAGTGAAGACAATCAGAATTCCGGTACTGAAAAGTTTCTCTCTACCTTAGTGGCAGTCGTCATTTAGGCATCCTGTAAAAATGGCCGAATTAATCTCGATACCTCTCAAAAAACCATCCGACGTGGATGTAATAAAGCCGTTAACAAATGTCATCAAGTCTACCTATAATGTTGAAAACAATCAAAAGGATTATTCGGAGGCTATCAGCGAATTCAGTAAATTACGAAATAACGCATTATGGAGAGCCTTCGAAAAGTACGAGAGCTCGTTAGAGTTTATTTACAGGTATGAGTCATATTCATTGCATTACGTACATTAAAACCTCATTATTTTATTTTTATTTCAATGAGTTTCTCATCTTTGTAAATTTAAATTGTTTTATCACTGGTCGTTTTGGATCCAGTGATATATCAGAATTTTTCTTACTGAAAAACGATAAAATTTACACAATTTTGAAAAAAAAATGCTTTCATAAATCATGAAATTTTACAGCAAATAAGTCAAATTTCACTGTTTTGTCAGCTTAAACAATTTACAACCACATACTTTAGTAGCGTCGTTTCATAAAAAATAAAGTGCATGTATAATGAAAACATTTTTTATTTTTCGTAAAGTCTGCATTTTATACAAACTGTTCATGCGTACAGAAATGTCCGTACTTTCTTCGAAGCATTTTATAATGTTATATAATTTAAAAGTGCTTGCTAAAGTTTGTACCCTAGAAATTATGTTTGAGGGCTTTCTCCTGAGTATTTATACTTAAGAAGAATGTAATCGTTACTGTCTTTTTCATAATAACTTAAGATTTGTCATTTTATAGTCACACTGTACAAGAAAATCTGCGAAATATTATATTGCTGAACGATGTAAATAAAAGGATCCTCATGTGTAGGTGTGAATTTACGAATTTTATGTATTATATTTGATCGATCAAATGAGCGACTTCATGCCTTGAAATTCGATCGAAATTATATGAGAGCCTCGTTCGAAGAGATTATACTTATCTTACCATGTATTTATCTCCAAGTCCACTAGAATGCACAACCTTAAGTGACCAAAAATGCAATGTCAGGGGGCCCCAACGTCGCCTGTACAGGCCTGAACCTGACCGGCTTCATTAATATTTTTAGAGGTAAACTATACACTTGAAAGAAACATATTAGTGACTTTATGAACGGTCAAGAAATGGGGTGGGTGCAACAGCAAATTTTAGTCCCTAAAATTTTTGGATAAGAGGGAGTATAATCTCTTCGAACGAGGCTCTCATATAATTTCTATCGAATTTCACGCCATGGAGGTGCTCATTTGATCGATCAATTACATTTCGAGCAATTCGGTACATGAAACGCAGGTTATAAAAATGAACAAGGTAGAAAATGTTTTTAGACATGATATAAAAATACGAAACTTAATCCTTAGATAAAACGGCCTGAGCGAAGTCGTTGTCGCCTGATCTAATGGGCCTGTTGTAAATATTTGTAAACATTTGTGACCGTGGAGTCCATCCAGCCTTTTTGCGAATAATATCAAGGCTAATCCCACTTTGGTGGGTAGCCGATGTTGCGTCGTGACGGGTCGAGGGGACCGAAAAAACATTTGTGTCTATGCAGCTTTTTGTCAATATTTGTTTGACCTATCTACTAATGGTTTGGGTAGAAACTGGCTGCATAATTCAGGTGTTGATCGGAGAAAAGAAACAATCAACAATGGTTGATCCCTACATGGGGCGGAAGTTTTTAAGATATCTTGAATACTTATTTGTATCTGATCTGCACCAACAGAAATATTCTGGAGTCTAATACTTGCCAGGGTTTGGGCCCTTTGGGCAGTAGCTAGGGAATGCAACATAACTGTTTTGAATGTCAAGTTAGCAAACGGAAGGTTTTCCAAAGGAAAGAACTGAGCTGTATGGTTAAGAATTATTGAGACATCCTATGTAAAAGTGTATTTTGGGAGGGATGGTTTCGATTTAAAACCGCCTTTCAAGAATCTTGAAATCAACGGATCTTCTCCTATCTTGTTCGACGAAATGAGTGAAATTGCAGATCTGTAGTAGTTTAACGTTCCATAAGAGGCCCCTTCCTTGAATTTTTTTAGTATGAAATTTAACGCTGATCGACTGTTCGTGTCAAAAAGTTCTAATCTTTCGGATATATAAAAACGTTGCCATTGATTTAGGGCTTACTGATACTGGTCGAGAGTGGATTTAGGTAACGATGCCAAAATAATGTCGACAGATTCTGGAGGAGTTCCTTTCCGTAAAAAAGCTTCCACGATAGCCTTCATACCATCAATTCTAGCGTTTGCGCTCTGGGATGAGTCTTCCTCATACAAGGAGTTAGTAATAAAGAACGATTAGGTTTAAGGATTAGGAATTGATCATCTAAGAGCTCATCAAATAGAGGAAACCAGGGTCGGTTTGGCCAGTTAGGGACCACTACTATTCCGGAGGAATTTTCCGCTTTAATCTTTTTTAAAACCTTTATTATCACCGCGAATGGAGGGAAGGCATAAAAGTTTCAACTCCGACCAATCAAACGTGAAAGCGTCGAGTTGCATTGCTCCGGGGTCTGGAAATCGCGAGCAGTAGTGGGCACACTTCGAGTTTTTGTAAGTTGCAAATAGATCTATATCTAAGTTGCCGATGTAAGAAGCAAATAAGAAATTGTTTCTACATTCCGTCCATTGCCAAATTTCCTTCGCAAGAGTGTGGAGTTTAGGAAATTACGTTCCTCCCATTTCATTTACGTACGCGATCGCGGTCGCATTATCAATACGGAGAAGGATCTGGCAATTTTGAACCTCATTAGCTAGGATCTCTTTAACATTTTGAAGCTTTACCAAATTTTGCTTGATGTAGGTCCTTTACTAAGATATTTTTCGAAAAAATTTATTAATGGAAGGTAATCTGGAAAATGAATGGGATTTAAAGTCGTCAACGTGCTTGTTTTAAAGCTGGTATATTATGTAATTCGCTTTGTCATAAGATTTTAACTTGTTGCAACAAATGGAAAATAAATAAAACGAAGGATCAAAAAAAAATTTTTTTTAGTTTTTCTGTGATGTTTCCAAAGATTGTTATTATAAAAACAAGTTCGTAAATAAAAAAAGGACAGAAAAACAAAACATAATATTCTTTTGTAGTTTTTCTTGCCTATTTTAAGAATCAAAGAATTTTTTATTTAAAATATCCTCACTCATGAAGTTAGTATCATATAACTTTATAAGTTAAATTTTTAGTGGCTTAAAAGGAGCCCGCCCAAAATGTATGGAAAATTCCATACATTTTGTGTGGGGTCCTTTCTAATAAACATGCTTTTTATTAGTTTTGACTTGAAATATTACATGGGAAACATACATATAAGTGCCTGGTTTATTTAGGCATTTAGAAGAATACTCATAGATTCTTCTAAACGCCTGGCTCGTGTTAGGCGATTGGAAGAATCCAACCATAGAGTATTAAAACACAAATTAAATGGCCATCTGAAATTTTTTTTTGTTATTCATCTTATTAATCAAATATACTTTATCAAAATAATAAGAATAGTTATTTTGTGACGTATGCTTAAAAAGTCTTTTAATTTAGATTTATGTTTTAATAAGTTACGAAGGTAATTTGGTGGACAATATTTTTTTATGAGACGCATAGTTTTTGCTTTATTCGTGAAAAATTACATTAAAAATTAAAGTTTTTGGAAAAAGGACACAGGATATATGAAAATGTTCAATGACGAAATTGTTCGCCTAAAAAAGGTCAACAAATTTGCTTTGGGCCATTTTTTGATAAGACACGTAGTTTTCGTTTAAATCCTGAAAAATGACATTAAAAGTAACAAATTTAAATTTATGGTAAAATGACACAAGATACAGTAAAATGTTTAACGGGATATTTTTCACCTAAAACAGAAGTCACGGAGAGAATTCGCAATCACCAAATTGCAGAAGAAAATGGTTTGACCTGCAATTTTAAAAGGTCTATACACAAACGTGGGAGAAGTACAATGACCGAGCGCGTAGCGCGAGGTAAATACGTTATCGAGCACGAAGCGCGAGATCCGAAAGACGCGCGCCACAAGAATGTTCCCGCTCAACGGGCAGATTTTTTTCTATTTAGTTCATAGAGCTATTCTTCTTTATCCGCTTGGCAGTGTGTAAAAGTTAATATGCCCGACGACGTTTTTTAGAAGAACACGGAATATATGAAATACTACAAAATTTATTTATAGAAACAAGGTGAACTTGAATGACACCGCGAGCCGAATTTAACTCCTGCTTTAAAATTCGTACATCGATTTGTCCTGCACTGACTTTTGCAGCTTTGCGATTCCACTTTTTTCGTTCATTGTTGTAGTTTTTAAATTTTCCACCGAACTCAATCCGATTTACAAAACTCACCCATTATTTTCACGTTTTGGCTGTCTTATATTGCTCGCTTTAAGATTCATGGCAGGCTGATGTTATTTATAAATCGTCAGTAATTTGGTAATTAGAATGGTATAAACATCTATATTTATATTGAGTGAAACAACTTTCACTGCTAAATCGAAATAATTAATAGTAAACGATAATAATACATGAAGTATTGAACATGCAGTAACAAATAATATGATTAGATAAAATTATACAAAAAAAATAAATTCATAAATATTAATCATAAGTATTATAATTATTATTAGTAATAATTAGTACACTCAACTTTGGATTGAAGTCACCTGGGCTTATGTCCTTCCTAAAGTGTCTGCCGGCTCGAATTTGTGGATAAGGGGTCCAAGGCGCCGAGAAAGAGGATTGCCGCCAACCACTTTTTCCCATAGAACTTAGGTTTCTTGCGATCGGACAGTTTCCTGCGTCTCGTAAAGACCATGAGTTTAATTTTATCCGGTCTAACAGATGGGCCGCGGTCATTGCACCAATTCTCAACTATGTTGAGAGCATTTTGTATGAATTCAACTAGAGTGCCCTCATGTTTACCTGTTACCAGGATAGCAAGGTCGTCTACATAACCTTGTGTTTAAGAACCTGATTCGTTTAACCTACGAATCTGTAACGTACATGATTATCCTTCTCATTTTATAAGAATTTTAGACCTAAATTAAAATACATTCAAATAATCTCATGTAGTCTACAGTAATTATGATACCCGTTAGTATGTCGTTTTCGCTTGGGACATCGAAGAAAGCGAAAAGAAGAAAACTTGCGCCAATTTAGAGTAGCGGGAATGCTCGTTGCCCGGCGACATGGGCCAGGCGATCACGCGATCGGACGGACGACAACGCAAGGTAGCCTGTTCAACCGGAGAACAAAACGACGACAATATTCACTTGGTCCTTGCTGCTCGATAGGAGCAGGTCTTTAGTCTCCGCGCTCTCATGGTGAGCATCCGTTCAAAGGTTTGTGAAACAGTTTGGGAAGTAAAGTGTGGTGTTTCCTGGTCTATCTCGTTCTGAGTTGTGACGTGCTCAGAACGAAATGAGATTTTAAATAAGTTTTTATTCAATTTTAATTTGATGTTCAATCTATTGCAAATATTTTATTTTGTTGTTTGATTTAATCAAAATTCAAGTTTGTGGCAGATGACGATTTATCTTTTCTGGGGTTTAATGTGAAGATAAATGACACGTTACACTTATGTTTCAGGGGAGTTGTTGCGGTGATTCCCTTGCTCCATGAGTTTGTTTGCTGTAAAGTTGGAAGCTTTATGAAATTGAAATGATTGTAATACATTAATAAAAAAAAGATAAGCCAGATGCTGGCTGGTAAATACCAGGGTCATTTAGGGCCGAACTGAATTTTATTGATACATAATCTCTATTAAAAAATTTAAATTAAATTGAAAATCTAAAATAGTTTTTAGCACTGATTTTCCGGCTATTACCTATGGATGTAAGGCTGAGGTCTGCCAGAAAATCAAAAATATTTTTTAAATAATTTTACGTAGACTCGAGCTCTTCATGAGCAACTTCAATTGTTTTGTATGAAGAAAAAGGTCTCGTCTTCTTAAGTGTTCCAGAGTTGAACAAATTTCATTTCACTGCTGAATGAAGACTGAAGTGTGCTTATATCGCGTAATTGAGAAAATTTTATTTGAGTTTACACTGTACGTTTGGAATTTGGGAATATTAATTTATTATAATCTTGAAGTTTAAGAACGCGGCCTTCCGGAAACCCAAACTTTTCTTTCAACTATCTAGGTGCATCCATCGTAAATTTAACTTAGGATGAACCCGATTATTTTAAAGTGCATGTATAAAAGATCTTTTGACAAAATAATCGTTAAATAAAGTAAAGTTTAACAAATCAAATCTTCGATAGTGGGTGCCTACAGGGTGGAAGATAAAACTCCCCTCTGCGGACATCTCCTTTTTACTTTCGCTTTCACGTTGCAACCGTGGAGCGACGATTGGACAATCCTGTCGCACAGCATAGATCGCATTCACCTATTTACAGTGGTGCCTACATCATGTTTCTCTGCAGGATTGAATATAAATTACGTAGGGGTGTTACTAAAAGCACCCCCTATGCCCAGGAACGCTGCAATCGTTACATCTCCCGGTGGCCCCACTTTTTGAATGCGGGAGGTAACTGCATGAAATGCGTCAACAGCGGATTTGCGTTTCTATGAAACAAATTGCTTATTATGAAGGGGTTTATCCGGTAAGATTTCCTCCTTTATATGTAAATCGACTAACTTTTCCAGTATTTTCAACATGAAAGTAGTTAGGCTAATCGGTTTGAATGATTCGGCCTCACAGTATGAGTCCTTCCGACTTCGGTATAAAGATTGCTTTGACCTTCTTCCATGCCAAAGGGATATCCCATAGCTTTACATGCCCTAAAAATGTTACACAATGGTCTCATTCAAACATTCAAACCTTCCTGACTCGTCACGGGGAAAATACCATCGTCCCCAGCGGCCTTGAATGTATCAGGCTTAATACCTTGATATACCTTAATGGGTGATCAGGCTCGGGACCAGAGAACACTTGCACGATGTGTTCGAGGATTTCGCTAGCCGTCTCTGTCATGTCACTTGTTGGCAACACCAATGCCCTCAGTTGACATGTAGGGTTTTTCTTTAAGGGTCTCTGTAGTTTCGCAGTATCAGGTAAATTTTGAATCCCCTGACAATGCCCCCTCCATGAGTTCCTCTTAGCCAACTGTATTTCATTAGTATATCCTGCCATACCGATCTTATACGAGTCCCAGTTTTCAGTTTTTTTTGCTGTATTAAATAGTCTCCTAGTTTCTTTTTTCAAGGCCTAAAGTCTATCGTTCCACCAAGGAGCATCCTTGTCTGGTTTCCTAATACGAAGAGGCCAGTTGTCCTTATAGGATTTATGTATCGCCCTCTGCACTATATGTACAGCAAACTCCAGCTGATCAATTGATATAATCCTTTTAGGAATAATTTCCAAGGACTGTCCAAGATCCTCCCTTTATTTGTTTCGTCAGTCGATCTTGGGTTCATATACCTAACCTCTGTTGTTGATGTCCTTACTGTTCCGTACTGTATGATGCGTGGTCGCATCACATCCAATGATCAGTGGTCATCCTTTTAAACTGCAGTAATCTATCAATCGTCTCCACTCCTCTGATGGTGACGCGTCCAGAGAATCGAATGGCAGGTATGCTGAGCAAATCACCATGGGCTGACGTCTCCATTCTCTTTGGTGTTCGATTTTAATCTATATTAGGTTATTGGTATATAACCTAGGTAAGCTAATATAATCAAAATTCCTTCGCACATAAATCGTTGCCCTAGGGTTCTCATCAGTTCTATTATAGATTATAGAGCCGCATTTCTGACTTATACCCTTCACTTTACCTTGTAGCACCAAGGTTCTTGAATCAGGGCTTTTCCGAGGGCGGCTGCTCTTTTACTGTCTTCGTCATCTCCTTTGGTTTGTAAAGGATTTTCATCTGGATCCTCTTCATCCCCAAATATGGTCTACAGTCTATCTTTTCGAGGGTTTCGACCACTGAAGGGTCCGCACTCAGAACTATCTGGGTCATTTTAGTGTCGTTTTTCACATCGACGATAGCCCATTCCCCTGCTTTTAATGTGGGATTCTGGGCTGCCAAACTCTCTTGAATCGACGACGGTTCCTCAGAAATTCCAGGCGATAAACTTGGCAGACTTGGGAAGATCCTTGGAATCGATGACTCGATGAATCGATTTTTGCACCTTCCCATAGTTTCAAGCCATCAACAGCTTCGGTGAGCCATGCTCTAGACATTTTCTCTGAGCAGATAACGGTGAGTAAATTGTTTTTATAGCGGCGTATTCAAATCTTGGGATAATGTCAGCAGGTTTTATCCCAGCGAGCTTAGTTGATACCTCTTCCTGGCAGTACCGCAGTACTTTTTCTTCTTAGGGGCCTTCTCGGACCCAGCATTTGTGTTAGCATTTGCCTCGTTCATGGGACTATTCAAATCCCTATTCCCAGCTTTACTACTTGAACTGCTAGGAACCGCATTGGCTCCTAAGTGGTTTGAAGAAGATTTAACCCCTTAATTGGTTTCCATCATCTCGGAAGAAGACGTGTTCATAGAGGGTGTTATTGAAGATCCCTCCTTCATGTGTTGTTTTGTTATTTTTACTATTATTTGAGTCCATGTTGTTCCCGTGAGTAGCTAGGGAAAAATTGGTCAGTCCCCAGAGATCCCGTTTGTAGGGATGCGGCTAAATACAATGGGAGGTCGCCTGGTGTACCAGGGCACCGTTATAAGACATCATACCTTGGTCGAACTAACACATATGCTATACACCTTACTAACCAAGAACTACTTTCCTCAATGAGGCCTTATGCTCCGGTGTCCAGGTCGTCGTCACCTGCAGGAGTTCTAGGCCTCCTCACTGCGGCTAGGTTCGAACACTGCTATCCTTAGGGCAGGGAAACTTGATTCCCGACCATAGGGGTAACCGAATCCAAGCGTCCCATAGAGGAGGAGAATCACCAATATTATAACACAAAATCCACGAGCAGCGCGATATTGTCACGCTTACTGTTTATAAAACTCATGTTTGTAATTTTGAGTAATTATTGTTTTATACACTTAATAACTGCGGATCGATTACTTTTTATATTTCATTTGATTTTGTCACCTTAATTGAATATTACATACTGTGAATGTGTAATATTATTCTTAATTTAATGTAAACATTTTCGTTTCATTCGTTTGCACCTTTGTACATTGCGAGCAAAAAGTTTTCAGCAGAAAAAATAAATTCAGCTTAATTTTCTTTAAATATCAATAAAATTACTCAAAAAAAAAACGTTTAAAAACCTTATTTCAGAACCAAGAAATGATTATAGTATTATTTTGATCATTTATCAGGCGACAACTTAGAATTTACTTAATTTGTGAAACAGTCCTACCTTCTACTCCGACTACACTTGGATACATCCTTAAATAAGAATCTTATAACTTATACAATAAACAAACTTATATAGTTATATAAATGATAATTACTTATAATTTTAGGACTTATGAAAAGCCTTTTTAAATATTGTAAATTGAATGTGATCTTCAATGTTGAGTGAGGAAATTATATCACGACAAGACAATCTTTAATTATTCTGTCACATATTTTCCTGACAAAATTGCAATTTTTTTTATTGATTAGAGTTTGTTTGTTTGCAGCTACTATGATCAGCTTTGTGCATTGGAGGGAAAAATACCTTCTCACGAACTTCAGATACCTTTCAAGTGGAAGGATGCATTTGATCGAACTATTTTTGGCGGAAAGCTTAGTTTAAGTACGTATGAATTACATTAGGTAGTCATTACGATCATCAGGCACGGAAGTATTATATTTATGCGATCTAATATGTTGAGCAATAAAATCTTAGATACACTAAAGAACATTTTAAATGTTGATAATGTAAGAAAGTTAATAATATGTCTTCTACAACTTAAACACATATCCCACCGTGCATTTTATCTGCAAAAGTCCCACGAATTTCACTTGTACTATCAGTTACTATGTGAAAAAATCTTCAAGAAAAGACACGTAGATTACAAGCAAGTTTATTTTATTGACACTGATCCAAATACAAAAATTAGTTTCAGCAATATGACGTGTGAATTGCAAAACACAAAGGATTTTTCGTGTCTGGCCGCCGTTACCTAACTTGAACCCACGATATCTTCGGAAAAGAGAGAGAGAGAGGGAGGGAGAGAGAGAGAGAGAGGCGGGCGACTTTTTTAGTGGGATTTTTAGTAGGATTACATGTTCTTAAAGGCGCTGCGATCAATTCGCTGCATCTATGTCCAATATATTTGATAATTTGAAAATAATAGTAAAGATGTTATTTCTCTTACATTATACAGTATAAACTTGCGCTTGGGCTTGAAATCATTGTGAAAATTCTGTGAAGACAGTGATGAAAAAATTGAATAAAAAATATCTAAATTTAACTTGTTTATAAGCAATATTAACTTTTGGCAAGAAGAATAATAAGAAAAAGAACTACTATGCATGCCGGGAGCAGCACCCAGCTGTGACTTTACACCAACGCAACGATATACTAGAATAAAATTAATATAGCTTATAACAAGTTGAATTTGAAGTATTATCGGTATTAATTATTAAATTTTTGCATTATTTTAATTTTTACAATTTCAAGTCCAAGTGCAACTGTGTACTGTAAAAAGTAAAAGAAATAGCATCCTTATGATTAATTGCATATTATGTTAACAATTTTGTAGGTATTGAGTTTGGATTGTAAGCTATGATTAGTTAAAATATCAAAGAATTACTGTGATTTTTTGCGAAGATATCGTGGGGTAAAGTTAAGTAACGACGGTTATATTCGAAAAATCCATGTTTTTTTTACCTTTCACACGTCATATTGTTAAAACTAATTGTTGTATTTGGATTGTACAGTGTTGTAATGGGTAGTACAAGTGACGAAATTAAGTAGGGCAGACTGGGACAACGTCGCGTCGTCTGGTTAAGATTCATTGCTCTGCATATAGTTAATAGGACTTTGAATTGATGCATATTATTTTAATTTCGAGTCCCACGTTATTGTATATCATATTTCCATATGTATTTATTTTAATAAGAAAATTATTTGATAACTAAATTATTTTCAACAAGCTGTATTTGGACGACATTGCACCGCATACCGGGGCAGCGCGCAACGGTAGCCGTAGTTTTTTTTATAAAAATAGAAACATTTTGCGATGGGAAAATTGAATAGTTTGATTCGTTGGCATCTTATGTATTGGAAAAGTAAACTTCAAACATAATCAGCAAGAAGTAATAGTATATTGTGTGACAAGTGCGCGAAGTAGGTGATTTGAGACCAGTGTGAAGTTTGCCGCCCGAGCGAAGAAAATCTATTTCGATTTTTGTACAGCAGCGCCAAGCAAAAATCATACGGGTGCCGCTGAACCCAAATTCGTTCGGACTTCATACCCTCTCTGTATGGCTTGGTACGGTTTACGCATAGCGCACGTGTCCCACATACTATTTTTTGAAACTGTGCGTGAGAAGTTCGATTCCAAGAATTAGTCGAATTGAGATTCAGTTGCGAACCTCTGTCGGGGTCCGGGGTGACCCCGGCGGGGTATTTTATTTTACTATTATTTTTTAAATAGCCAAAATAAATATCTCAGAGATAATTTCTATTTTTGGTTTGACAAAAAGTAAAGTTAACTTCATTTTTCAGGCACAAATTCGACATTTATTCGTTGCAAGTACGTGGCGACATTTAGCAAGCTGAAAATATTTGACAAATGAATGTCTAACTTGAAATTTTTTACATTTAATACATTCAAAAGTAGAGCCATCTATCGTGATACATGCGAACATGCATGCGAACGTGCACGTATGCCATCAGCTGTGGCTGAATATGAATGCTATATTTGATTGGCTATCAGCCGTGTGCGAAGGCGTGGCCAATTTACTTCGCACACGGTTCGAGTGTGCGTGAAGAACTTCCCTCACAAATTGTGCGAATCGGGCACTAAGAAGTCGAACTTTGCACGCAGCTGTTTCAAAAAAGTTCTTTTTATGAAAAATATTGTCAGCTATGATAAAATCTCTTATTTCCTGACATTCTGTTGTGTGCGGACTACCGATGGACTACCGACCTTTGAGAAATAAAATAATATTGTGTATTTTGCACACGTTTTGCATCTCGTTTGCAACAGGAATTTTGATGAGTATGATCGTATTCAGCCCTATCCGACTCACAAAATGAAATCCGTAATTGAACCGCCGCGTCGTAGAACGGGATATAAAATATTTTGCGAGGAGTGGGAAGGCCCCTGGCATCTTTTCAAAACATTTTTGAATTTTAATTTTTTAAATGCGTACTCTTGGAGGATTTGGAGGATTTATGTCTAAAACCATATTTTAGTCAGTAAGGTAATTGAAATTTATCTTCTTTGCTATGAAAAAAAGTTGTTACTTTTTTTCTGGGTGCGTTTAAATATTTTCAATCGTAAAGTCTATCGACGTAAGTTTAAGCAATGAACAACTTCCAGCGGATGAAATGTTCAGTAGAACCCGTCGAAAATGTTTGTAAAGCTTTAATTCAATTGCACTAGCCGTTCATGCAGTACGAGGGTTTTATTGTTGTCCACGGTGCCGTGGGATGGAACTCGTAGCGGAGGCTTAGAGCCCACCAACAGGCTCTAAGCTTTCACCTAGGTGTAGACGTGGAAAATATTATTTTTCAACATGAACCCTTTATATCAATTGATTATTATTATAAAAAAATTAATTCCTTATTTTGATTATTAGAATTATTAAAAATAACAGTAATCGTTTATTTATTAATACAATTATGTATTTATCATTGTGTAACATTTTCTAATATTTAGATAAATAAATTATTTTTTAATATTTGAGGAAATAATATAATACGGAATAATTAATTATTATTATTTATGCAAATATTATGAAATATTACACAATGATAAATATATAATTGTATCAATAAATAAACGTTTATTGTTATTTTTAATAATTCCAATATTCAGTATTGAGATATAATTTTTCTATAATAATGATCAATTGATATAAAGAATTTATGCTGGAAAATAACATTTTTCACGTCTATACCTGGGTGAAAGCTGAGAGCCTGTTGGTGGGCTCCAAGCCTCCGCTACGAGTTCAATCTCTCGGCACCGTGCACAACAATAAAACTCTCGTACTTTATGAATGGCTAGTTCAATTAAATTAAAGCTTTACAAACATTTTCTACGGGTTCTACTGAACGTTTCATCCGCTGGAAGTTGTTGATTGCTTAAACTTACTTCGATAGACTTTGTGACGGAAAATATTTAAACGCACCCAGAAAAAAAATAACAAATTTTTTTCATAACAAAGAAGATGAACTTCAATTACCCTACCGACTAAAGTATAGTTTTAGACGTAGATCCTCCAAATTTTGAATATATATTATATTATATATTATATTTTTGATCCCGTTCTACGATGTGGCGGTTCAATTATGCCCCCGTCCTGTGGCGCTACCGCGTATTCGTCTGAAAAAAAAACAGTTTTTTGGAAATAAAAATATTTTAAATGGCAAACATTAATTTTTTACAGAAAATGATAAAACAACTTTTTATATCATTTTTTATATACAATTTTTTTTCAAGTGTCGATTTTTTTTTAATTGAAGAAATTGTTTGAATGCATTATAAATATCTATTTAATATAAAATTTAATTTTACGAACGTAAAATCGCAAAATTATTTCTATTACGTGTTTTATTTAGGTTTTTAGTTGAACTTTTCCTTCAAACTCATTTGCAAGCAGGGAGAATGCGTTGTAGTGCTCGCTTTATTGCTCGTAGCGGATTAGTTTTCTAGTGGGGGTATATATTTACGGCTGCTCTGCTGGTAAAATTCGAGGAGTCGGATAAGGCTGATCGTATTGTGGACCAAATTTATGGTAGAGTTACCATCCAAGCATTTGTCAAGTATTTTTCTAATGCCTTTTTTCGTAGCCTCAAGCTTAGTGTTCTTTTTTACACAATACAAGTCTGGGGATTAAGGTACTTCGACTTAGTCGAGAGATTACAGTCCTCTTTCTTTAAGAAGGTACTAGGTTTACCATCATTATACGCTGAACTTCGCCCTCCGCTTAGAGACAGGCAGAATACAGTCAGCTTACGATATCTTAAGGTATTATGATGACGCTGAACTTCGGCGCAAACCAAACCGTTAGCTGCTAAGTTCAAGATATTCCCAATTTTGTGAATTGTGGCAACGCTGTGGTGCGTTCTATCTCTTTTTGTCCGAGAGAGAGAGTTTCGATTAGAGTCTCTAGGAAATATTCCTAGAGACCTAACCTAATTCAGTGAAAGTCAATGTCAGTATGTCCGCTCGCGATCCCGTAATGCACGCAGTGCGCACACATCGAGTTACTAGAATTTACATCGTTGCCATGTGTGCGCATTTGATAGAACAACACTTTTGTTAATCAATTTTTCATAATGACTGTACTGTGAAATTTTGTGTTCAAAAATGCTACTTACTAATTGACGCTTATTTCGGGTGAAAAAAATTTCATGTAGATCCATAGAGTGGAAGTTGTACAATTAAATGAAAATCACTCCTTACCATATACTCAATGTAAACTTTACGAATTTTTTTAGAAAAAACTGTGCAGAAAAAAAATTTGTTTGGGCAAATATTCTTCATTTGCTTTCTAGAATTCATATGATTTTTTTTTCATAAAAATCTATAGAAAAATCCGCACCTTGACCATAATACCTTAGCTTCTAAAAAATTTGGCACTTTTTGAAAACTTGACTTATCAGTCCAATTGTTTTTAGAAGCTTGAATTTTAAGGACATCATATTTCAAAATTAAATTCTTCAACAAAGATTATTAGCAAAGTTTTGGCGCATTTCCTTAAGATGTATGCTGAATTAATAATATTTATGTACTAATGTAATAATAATAATCCCTTTTGGGGTAAACGTGAACTTATTCAGTTCTATTTTCGTTACACTACTGGATATTCAAGAATTCATGTGATGAGGGTGAGGAAAGGAAGTATAGAAGAAGGCATTAATTATAGATCAATCCGGGAGTCGCATAATGGTTATTGAACAACATACTGGTCCCACAACACCGCTCCGACCTGGGTTGCTGATCAATATTTCTAGCAATCACCCCAGATAGAAAGCATCACAAAGTCATTGTGCATCAAGGTGGAAACACACATGTAGATGGGCAAGTGGGTTTCTGGTTATTAGCGCGTTAGTACAACATCCATCCTTACTGCGGGTTCAGTTTCTCTGAATCGTGCATTAAATTACAAATTGTGAAGATTCAAGAAAAATAAAAAC